>CM071856.1:16004677-16143743 GCA_036507275.1 Sicyos edulis | reverse complement strand
TTTCACCTCCCAAACATGGTGATGCGACATTGGAATAGTTTACATTGAACGTTGTTGCCAAAAACTCGTGAATAAACACTCTTAGGACGAACTTTAGGTATTAGACATCAAATCTATCCGAGTTTTTCGCTTTAGATCCCAAACATCGAATGGAACATGGGAACAATTTTGCATGAAACGCTTGCGCCAAAGAATCGAAAGAAACATTCTCGGACGAACTTTAGGTTTTCAACGCATAAATCTATCCGAAGTTTTTTGGTTTTCCTACCAAACATTGTGATGCAAAGATTGGAATAGTTTACATTAAACGCTTATGCCAAATCTTTTAAAAAAACCGCCTAGGACGAACTTTAGGATTTCAACGCATAAATCCTTCCGATAGTTTTGGTTTTACTCGCAAACATGGTGATGCGACATTGGAATAGTTTACATTGAACGTTGTTGCCAAAAACTCGTGAATAAACACTCTTAGGACGAACTTTAGGTATTAAACGCTGAAATCTATCCGAAGTTTTTTTTCTCGGCATAGGCTCTCAAACATCGTGAATGCAACATGGGAACATTTTCCATGAAACGCTTGACCCAAAGAATCGTTTAAATGAAACATTCTCGGACGAACTTTAGGTTTTCAACGCATAAATCTATCCGAAGTTTTTTGGTTTCACTCCCAAACATGGTGATGCGACATTGGAATAGTTTACATTGAACGTTGTTGCCAAAAACTCAGAATAAACACTCTTAGGACGAACTTTAGGTATTAAACATGAAATCTATCCGAGTTTTTCTGTTAGGCTCCCAAACATCGTAATGCAACATGGGAACATTTTCCATGAAACGCTTGACCCAAAGAATCGAAATGAAACATTCTCGGACGAACTTTAGGTTTTCAACGCATAAATCTATCCGAAGTTTTTTGGTTTCACCTCCAAACATGGTGATGCGACATTGGAATAGTTTACATTGAACGTTGTTGCCAAAAACTCAGAATAAACACTCTTAGGACGAACTTTAGGTATTAGACATCAAATCTATCCGAAGTTTTTCGCTTTAGATCCCAAACATCGTGAATGGAACATGGGAACAATTTTGCATGAAACGCTTGCGCCAAAGAATCGAAAGAAAATTCTCGGATTTAACTTTAGGTTTTCAACGCATAAATCTATCCGAGTTTTTTGGTTTTTCCTACCAAACATTGTGATGCAAAGATTGGAATAGTTTACATTAAACGTTTATGCCAAATCTTTTAAAAAAACCACTCTAGGGACGAACTTTAGGATTTCAACGCATAAATCCTTCCGATAGTTTTGGAACTTTTTTACTCAACGCATAAACATGGTGATGCGACATTGGAATAGTTTACATTGAACGTTGTTGCCAAAAACTCAGAATAAACACTCTTAGGACGAACTTTAGGTATTAGACATCAAATCTATCCGAAGTTTTTCAGCTTTAGATCCCAAACATCGTGAATGGAACATGGGAACAATTTTGCATGAAACGCTTTGCGCCAAAGAATCGAAAAGAAACATTCTCGGGACGAACTTTAGGTTTTCAACGCATAAATCTATCCGAGTTTTTTGGTTTTACCAACCAAACATTGTGATGCAAAGATTGGAATAGTTTACATTAAACGCTTATGCCAAAACTTGAAAAAACCTTAGGACGAACTTTAGGGGACTATAGTTTTTTTAGGATTTCAACAACATGGGAAAATCCTTCCGATAGTTTTGGTTTTCAACGCATAAACATGGTGATCCTAAACATTGATGAATAGTTTACATTGAACGTTGTTGCCAAAAACTCGTGAATAAACACTCTTAGGACGAACTTTAGGTATTAGACACTGAAATCTATCCGAAGTTTTTCGCTTTAGATCCCAAACATCGTGAATGGAACATGGGAACAATTTTGCATGAAACGCTTATGCCAAAGAATCGAAAGAAACATTCTCGGATTTAACTTTAGGTTTTCAACGCATAAATCTATCCGAAGTTTTTTGGTTTTCCCTACCAAACATTTGTGATGCAAAGATTGGAATAGTTTACATTAAACGCTTATGCCAAATCTTTTAAAAAAAACCGCTCTAGGGACGAACTTTAGGATTTCAACGCATAAATCCTTCCGATAGTTTTGGTTTTACTCGCAAACATGGTGATGCGACATTGGAATAGTTTACATTGAACGTTGTTGCCAAAAACTCAGAATAAACACTCTTAGGACGAACTTTAGGTATTAAACTACTAAATCTATCCGAGTTTTTCTGTTAGGCTCCCAAACATCGTAATGCAACATGGGAACATTTTCCATGAAACGCTTGACCCAAAGAATCGAAATGAAACATTCTCGGACGAACTTTAGGTTTTCAACGCATAAATCTATCCGAGTTTTTTTTTGGTTTCACCTCCCAAACATGGTGATGCGACATTGGAATAGTTTACATTGAACGTTGTTGCCAAAAACTCAGAATAAACACTCTTAGGACGAACTTTAGGTATTAGACAATCAAATCTATCCGAAGTTTTTCGGGCTTTAGATCCCAAACATCGTGAATGGAACATGGGAACAATTTTGCATGAAACGCTTGCGCCAAAGAATCGAAAGAAACATTCTCGGACGAACTTTAGGTTTTCAACGCATAAATCTATCCGAAGTTTTTTGGTTTTCCCTACCAAACATTGTGATGCAAAGATTGGAATAGTTTACATTAAACGCTTATGCCAAATCTTTTAAAAACCGCTCTAGGATTTAACTTTAGGATTTCAACGCATAAATCCTTCCGATAGTTTTGGTTTTACTCACTCGCAAACATGGTGATGCGACATTGGAATAGTTTACATTGAACGTTGTTGCCAAAAACTCGTGAATAAACACTCTTAGGATTTAACTTTAGGTATTGTTACTCAAATCTATCCGAGTTTTTCTGCTAGGCTCCCAAACATCGTGAATGCAACATGGGAACATTTTCCATGAAACGCTTGACCCAAAGAATCGAAATGAAACATTCTCGGACGAACTTTAGGTTTTCAACGCATAAATCTATCCGAAGTTTTTTTGGTTTCACCTCCCAAACATGGTGATGCGACATTGGAATAGTTTACATTGAACGTTGTTGCCAAAAACTCGTGAATAAACACTCTTAGGACGAACTTTAGGTATTAGACATCAAATCTATCCGAAGTTTTTCGCTTTAGATCCCAAACATCGTGAATGGAACATGGGAACAATTTTGCATGAAACGCTTGCGCCAAAGAATCGAAAGAAACATTCTCGGACGAACTTTAGGTTTTCAACGCATAAATCTATCCGAAGTTTTTTGGTTTTCCACCAAACATTGTGATGCAAAGATTGGAATAGTTTACATTAAACGTTTATGCCAAATCTTTTAAAAAACCGCCTAGGACTAACTTTAGGATTTCAACGCATAAATCCTTCCGATAGATTTTTTGGTTTTACTCGCCAAACATGGTGATGCGACATTGGAATAGTTTACATTGAACGTTGTTGCCAAAAACTCAGAATAAACACTCTTAGGACGAACTTTAGGTATTAAGCTACCAAATCTATCCGAGTTTTTCTGCTAGGCTCCAAACATCGTGAATGCAACATGGGAACATTTTCCATGAAACGCTTGACCCAAAGAATCGAAATGAAACATTCTCGGATTTAACTTTAGGTTTTCAACGCATAAATCTATCCGAAGTTTTTTGGTTTCACCTCCCAAACATGGTGATGCGACATTGGAATAGTTTACATTGAACGTTGTTGCCAAAAACTCAGAATAAACACTCTTAGGACGAACTTTAGGTATTAGACACATCAAATCTATCCGAAGTTTTCACTTTAGATCCCAAACATCGTGAATGGAACATGGGAACAATTTTGCATGAAACGCTTGCGCCAAAGAATCGAAAGAAACATTCTCGGATTTAACTTTAGGTTTTCAACGCATAAATCTATCCGAAGTTTTTTGGTTTTCCTACCAAACATTGTGATGCAAAGATTGGAATAGTTTACATTAAACGCTTATGCCAAAATCTTTTAAAAAACCGCTCTAGGGACTAACTTTAGGATTTCAACGCATAAATCCTTCCGATAGTTTTGGTTTTACTCGCAAACATGGTGATGCGACATTGGAATAGTTTACATTGAACGTTGTTGCCAAAAACTCAGAATAAACACTCTTAGGACGAACTTTAGGTATTAACTATAAATCTATCCGAAGTTTTTCTGTTAGGCTCCCAAACATCGTGAATGCAACATGGGAACATTTTCCATGAAACGCTTGACCCAAAGAATCAAAAATGAAACATTCTCGGATTTAACTTTAGGTTTTCAACGCATAAATCTATCCGAAGTTTTTTGGTTTCACCTCCCAAACATGGTGATGCGACATTGGAATAGTTTACATTGAACGTTGTTGCCAAAAACTCAGAATAAAAACACTCTTAGGACGAACTTTAGGTATTTAGACATGAACGTTGTTGCCAAAAATCTATCCGAGTATTTTTCTTTAGGCTCCCAAAAACATCGTGAATGCAACATGGGAACATTTTCCATGAAACGCTTGACCCAAAGAATCGAAATGAAACATTCTCGGACGAACTTTAGGTTTTCAACGCATAAATCTATCCGAAGTTTTTTGGTTTCACCTCCCAAACATGGTGATGCGACATTGGAATAGTTTACATTGAACATTGTTGTTGTTGTTAAAAACACTCTTAAAAACTCGTGAATAAAAACACTCTTAGGACGAACTTTAGGTATTAGACAAAAATAAAAGAAAATCTATCCGAAGTTTTTCACTTTAGATCCCAAACATCGTCCCAAAATGGAACATGGGAACAATTTTGCATGAAACGCTTGCGCCAAAGAATCGAAAGAAACATTCTCGGATTTAACTTTAGGTTTTCAACGATAAATCTATCCGAGTTTTTTTGGTTTTCCTACCAAACATTGTGATGCAAAGATTGGAATAGTTTACATTAAACGCTTATGCCAAATCTTTAAAAAAACCATTCTAGGGACTAACTTTAGGATTTCAACGCATAAATCCTTCCGAGTTTTTTGGTTTTACTCCAAACATGGTGATGCGACATTGAATAGTTTACATTGAACGTTGTTGCCAAAAAACTCAGAATAAACACTCTTAGGACGAACTTTAGGTATTAGACATCAAATCTATCCGAAGTTTTTCAGCTTTAGATCCCAAACATCGTAATGGAACATGGGAACAATTTTGCATGAAACGCTTGCGCCAAAGAATCGAAAGAAACATTCTCTCGATTTAACTTTAGGTTTTCAACGCATAAATCTATCCGAAGTTTTTTGGTTTTCTCACCAAACATTGTGATGCAAAGATTGGAATAGTTTACATTAAACGCTTATGCCAAATCTTTTTTAAAAAACACTCTAGGGACGAACTTTAGGATTTCAACGCATAAATCCTTCCGATAGTTTTGGTTTTACTCGTTTCAAACATGGTGATGCGACATTGGAATAGTTTACATTGAACGTTGTTGCCAAAAACTCGAATAAAACACTCTTAGGACGAACTTTAGGTATTAATTAAATAAATCTATCCGAAGTTTTTCTGGGTTAGGCTCCCAAACATCGTAATGCAACATGGGAACATTTTCCATGAAACGCTTGACCCAAAGAATCGAAATGAAATGAAACATTCTCGGACGAACTTTAGGTTTTCAACGCATAAATCTATCCGAGTTTTTTGGTTTCACCTCCCAAACATGGTGATGCGACATTGGAATAGTTTACATTGAACGTTGTTGCCAAAAACTCAGAATAAACACTCTTAGGACGAACTTTAGGTATTTAACATCAAATCTATCCGAAGTTTTTCTGCTTTAGGATCCCAAACATCGTAATGCAACATGGGAACATTTTCCATGAAACGCTTGACCCAAAGAATCGAAATGAAACATTCTCGGACGAACTTTAGGTTTTCAACGCATAAATCTATCCGAGTTTTTTGGTTTCACCTCCAAACATGGTGATGCGACATTGGAATAGTTTACATTGAACGTTGTTGCCAAAAACTCAGAATAAACACTCTTAGGACGAAACTTTAGGTATTAGACATCAAATCTATCCGAAGTTTTTTTGGCTTTAGATCCCAAACATCGAATGGAACATGGGAACAATTTTGCATGAAACGCTTGCGCCAAAGAATCGAAAGAAACATTCTCGGATTTAACTTTAGGTTTTCAACGCATAAATCTATCCGAAGTTTTTTTGGTTTTCCACCAAACATTGTGATGCAAAGATTGGAATAGTTTACATTAAACGCTTATGCCAAAAATCGAAAAAAAAACCGCTTAGGGATTTAACTTTAGGATTTCAACGCATAAATCCTTCCGATAGTTTTGGTTTTTTTACCTCCAAACATGGTGATGCGACATTGGAATAGTTTACATTGAACGTTGTTGCCAAAAACTCAGAATAAACACTCTTAGGACGAACTTTAGTATTATTAGACATCAAATCTATCCGAAGTTTTTTGCTTTAGATCCCAAACATCATGAATGGAACATGGGAACAATTTTGCATGAAACGCTTTGCGCCAAAGAATCGAAAAGAAACAAACATTCTCGGACGAACTTTAGGTTTTCAACGCATAAATCTATCCGAGTTTTTTGGTTTCCCTACCAAAACATGATGCAAAGATTGGAAAGATTGGAATAGTTTACATTAAACGCTTATGCCAAATCTTTTAAAAAAAACATTCTAGGACGAACTTTAGGATTTCAACGCATAAATCCTTCCGATAGTTTTGGTTTTACTCTCGCAAACATGGTGATGCGACATTGGAATAGTTTACATTGAACGTTGTTGCCAAAAACTCAGAATAAACACTCTTAGGACGAACTTTAGGTATTAATTAAATAAATCTATCCGAGTTTTTTTCTGTTAGGCTCCCAAACATCGAATGCAACATGGGAACATTTTCCATGAAACGCTTTGACCCAAAGAATCGAAATGAAACATTCTCGGACGAACTTTAGGTTTTCAACTTTAGGTTTTCAACACATAAATCTATCCGAAGTTTTTGGTTTCACCTCCCAAACATGGTGATGCGACATTGGAATAGTTTACATTGAACGTTGTTGCCAAAAACTCAGAATAAACACTCTTAGGACGAACTTTAGGTATTAGACATCAAATCTATCCGAAGTTTTTCAGCTTTAGATCCCAAACATCGTGAATGGAACATGGGAACAATTTTGCATGAAACGCTTTGCGCCAAAGAATCGAAAGAAACATTCTCGGACGAACTTTAGGTTTTCAACGCATAAATCTATCCGAAGTTTTTTGGTTTTTCCTACCAAACATTGTGATGCAAAGATTGGAATAGTTTACATTAAACGCTTATGCCAAATCTTTTAAAAACTAACTTTCTAGGGACGAACTTTAGGATTTCAACGCATAAATCCTTCCGATAGTTTTGGTTTTACTCTCAACAAACATGGTGATGCGACATTGAATAGTTTACATTGAACGTTGTTGCCAAAAACTCAGAATAAACACTCTTAGGACGAACTTTAGGTATTAAGCTACCAAATCTATCCGAAGTTTTTCTGTTAGGCTCCCAAACATCGAATGCAACATGGGAACATTTTCCATGAAACGCTTGACCCAAAGAATCGAAATGAAACATTCTCGGATTTAACTTTAGGTTTTCAACGCATAAATCTATCCGAAGTTTTTGGTTTCACCTCCCAAACATGGTGATGCGACACATGGAATAGTTTACATTGAACGTTGTTGCCAAAAACTCGTGAATAAACACTCTTAGGACGAACTTTAGGTATTAGACATCAAATCTATCCGAGTTTTTTTCAGCTTTAGATCCCAAACATCGTGAATGGAACATGGGAACAATTTTGCATGAAACGCTTGCGCCAAAGAATCAAAAAGAAACATTCTCGATTTAACTTTAGGTTTTCAACGATAAATCTATCCGAGTTTTTTGGTTTTCCTACCAAAACATTGTGATGCAAAGATTGGAATAGTTTACATTAAACGCTTATGCCAAATCTTTTAAAAAAACCGTCTAGGACGAACTTTAGGATTTCAACGCATAAATCCTTCCGATAGTTTTGGTTTTACTCGCTAAACATGGTGATGCGACATTGGAATAGTTTACATTGAACGTTGTTGCCAAAAACTCGTGAATAAACACTCTTAGGACGAACTTTAGGTATTAACGCTACTAAATCTATCCGAGTTTTTCTGCTAGGCTCTCAAACATCGTGAATGCAACATGGGAACATTTTCCATGAAACGCTTGACCCAAAGACCCAAAGAATCGAAATGAAACATTCTCGGATTTAACTTTAGGTTTTCAACGATAAATCTATCCGAAGTTTTTTGGTTTCACCTCCAAACATGGTGATGCGACATTGGAATAGTTTACATTGAACGTTGTTGCCAAAAACTCGTGAATAAACACTCTTAGGACGAACTTTAGGTATTAGACATTGAAATCTATCCGAAGTTTTTCAGCTTTAGATCCCAAACATCGTGAATGGAACATGGGAACATTTTTGCATGAAACGCTTGACGCCAAAGAATCGAAAGAAACATTCTCGGATTTAACTTTAGGTTTTCAACGCATAAATCTATCCGAGTTTTTTGGTTTCACCTACCAAACATTGTGATGCAATTGGAATTGGAATAGTTTACATTAAACGTTTATGCCAAATCTTTTAAAAAAACTATCTTAGGACGAACTTTAGGATTTCAACGCATAAATCCTTCCGATAGTTTTGTTTTTTACTCCAAACATGGTTTCACCTCCCAAAACATGATGGAATAGTTTACATTGAACGTTGTTGCCAAAAACTCGTAAATAAACACTCTTAGGACGAACTTTAGGTATTAGACAATCAAATCTATCCGAAGTTTTTCGCTTTAGATCCCAAACATCGAATGGAACATGGGAACAATTTTGCATGAAACGCTTTTGCGCCAAAGAATCGAAAAGAAACATTCTTCTCGATTTAACTTTAGGTTTTCAACGCATAAATCTATCCGAAGTTTTTGGTTTTCCCTACCAAACATTGTGATGCAAAGATTGGAATAGTTTACATTAAACGCTTATGCCAAATCTTCGTAAAAAAACCGCTCTAGGACGAACTTTAGGATTTCAACGCATAAATCCTTCCGATAGTTTTGGTTTTACTCACTAAACATGGTGATGCGACATTGGAATAGTTTACATTGAACGTTGTTGCCAAAAACTCGTAAATAAACACTCTTAGGATTTAACTTTAGGTATTAGAAATCTGAAATCTATCCGAGTTTTTCTGTTTAGCTCCCAAACATCGAATGCAACATGGGAACATTTTCCATGAAACGCTTGACCCAAAGAATCGAAATGAAACATTCTCGGACGAACTTTAGGTTTTCAACGCATAAATCTATCCGAAGTTTTTTGGTTTCACACCTCCAAACATTGTGATGATGACATTGGAATAGTTTACATTGAACGTTGTTGCCAAAAACTCAGAAAAACACTCTTAGGACGAACTTTAGGTATTAAACGCATAAATCTATCCGAAGTTTTTTTTCAAACAGATGCTCCCAAACATCGTGAATGCAACATGGGAACATTTTCCATGAAACGCTTTGACGTGAATGCAACATGGGAAAAGAATCGAAATGAAACATTCTAGGGACGAACTTTAGGTTTTCAACGCATAAATCTATCCGAGTTTTTTGGTTTTTTCACTCTCCAAACATGGTGATGCGACATTGGAATAGTTTACATTGAACGTTGTTGCCAAAAACTCGAATAAACACTCTTAGGACGAACTTTAGGTATTAGACACATCAAATCTATCCGAAGTTTTTCAGCTTTAGATCCCAAACATCGAATGGAACATGGGAACAATTTTGCATGAAACGCTTTGCGCCAAAGAATCGAAAGAAACATTCTCGGACGAACTTTAGGTTTTCAACGATAAATCTATCCGAGTTTTTTGGTTTTCCTACCAAACATTGTGATGCAAAGATTGGAATAGTTTACATTAAACGCTTATGCCAAATCTTTTAAAACCGCGTCTAGGGACGAACTTTAGGATTTCAACGCATAAATCCTTCCGATAGTTTTGGTTTTACTCCAAACATGGTGATGCGACATTGGAATAGTTTACATTGAACGTTGTTGCCAAAAACTCGTGAATAAACACTCTTAGGACGAACTTTAGGTATTAAACATCAAATCTATCCGAGTTTTTGGTTTAGATCCCAAACATCGTGAATGGAACATGGGAACAATTTTCCATGAAACGCAATGCCAAAGAATCGAAATGAAACATTCTCGGACGAACTTTAGGTTTTCAACGCATAAATCTATCCGAGTTTTTTGGACCCAAACATTGTGATGCAAAATTGGAATAGTTTACATTAAACGCTTATGCCAAATCTTCGAAAAAAAGGTTTAGGACGAACTTTAGGATTTCAACGCATAAATCCTTCCGATTTTTTGGTTTCACCTCCAAACATGGTGATGCGACATTGGAATAGTTTACATTGAACGTTGTTGCCAAAAACTCAGAAATAAACACTCTTAGGATTTAACTTTAGGTATTAGACATGAAATCTATCCGAGTTTTTCGTTTTAGATCCCAAACATCGTAATGGAACATGGGAACATTTTTTTGCATGAAACGTTTGCCAAAGAATCGAAAGAAACATTCTCGGATTTAACTTTAGGTTTTCAACGCATAAATCTATCCGAAGTTTTTGGTTTTCCCTACCAAACATTGTGATGCAAACATTGGAATAGTTTACATTAAACGCTTATGCCAAATCTTTAAAAAAACCGTCTAGGACGAACTTTAGGATTTCAACGCATAAATCCTTCCGATAGTTTTTTGGTTTTACTCGCAAACATGGTGATGCGACATTGGAATAGTTTACATTGAACGTTGTTGCCAAAAACTCGAATAAAACACTCTTAGGACGAACTTTAGGTATTAGACACTGAAATCTATCCGAAGTTTTTCGCTTTAGATCCCAAACATCGAATGCAACATGGGAACATTTTCCATGAAACGTTTGACCCAAAGAATCGAAATGAAACATTCTCCGGACGAACTTTAGGATTTCAACGCATAAATCTATCCGAGTTTTTTGGTTTTCCCACCGAAACGTTGTGATGCGACATTGGAATAGTTTACATTAAACGCTTATGCCAAATCTTTTAAAAAACCTCTAGGGACGAACTTTAGGATTTCAACGCATAAATCCTTCCGATAGTTTTGGTTTTACCTCGCAAACATGGTGATGCGACATTGGAATAGTTTACATTGAACGTTGTTGCCAAAAACTCGAATAAACACTCTTAGGACGAACTTTAGGTATTTTGAAATCTATCCGAAGTTTTTCGTTTTTAGGCTCCAAACATCGTAATGCAACATGGGAACATTTTCCATGAAACGTTTGCGCCAAAGAATCGAAATGAAACATTCTCGGACGAACTTTAGGTTTTCAACGCATAAATCTATCCGAGTTTTTTGGTTTCACCTCCCAAACATGATGCGTGATGCATTGAACATTGGAATAGTTTACATTAAACGTTGTTGCCAAAAATCGAATTAATTTTGCATGAAACACTCGAAAAGAGGATTCTCGAACTTTAGGTTTTCAACGCATAAATCTATCCGAGTTTTTCCAGAAACATGGTTTTTGGAATTTACATTGAACGTTGTTGCCAAACATGGTGATGCGACATTAGGAATAGTTATACATCCGAAAACGTTGTTGCCAAAAACTCGTGAATAAACACTCTTAGGACGAACTTTAGGTATTAACATCTGAAATCTATCCGAGTTTTTCGTTTTAGCTCTCAAACATCGTAATGCAACATTGGAACATTTTGCATGAAATGTTTGCGCCAAAGAATCGAAAGAAACATTTTCGGGGCAAACTTTAGGTTTTCAACGCATTAATCTATCCGAGTTTTTGGGTTTTCCCTCATAAAATATTGTGATGCAGCATTGGAATAGTTTACATTAAATGTTTATGCCAAATCTTTGAAACAAACTGTCTAGGCAAGAACTTTAAATTTTCAACGCATAAATCCTTACCATTTTTTGGTTTTCCCTCGCGAAACATGGTGATGCGACATTGAAATAGTTTACATTGAACGTTGTTACCAAAAACTCGAAACAAATACTCGTAGGATTAACTTTAGGTATTAAATGAAATTTATCCGAGTTTTTCGTTTTAGCTTCCGAAACATCGTAATGCAACATTGGAACATTTTGCGTGAAATGTTTGTGCCAAATAATCGAAACGAACACTCTCGGGACGAACTTTAGGTTTTCAACGCATAAATCTTTTAGAGTTTTTTGGTTTTCATTCCTGCGACATTGTGATCCAGCATTGAAATAGTTAATAATAAACGTTTATGCCAAATCTTTGAAACAAACTGTCTAAGTAAGAACTTTAAGTTTTCAACGCATAAATCCTTTACATTTTTTGGTTTTCCCTCCTGAAACATTGTGATGCAGCATTCAAATAGTTTACATTAAACGTTTATGCCAAATCTTTGAAACAAACTGTCTAAGTAAGAACTTTAAGTTTTCAACGCATAAATCCTTTACATTTTTTGGTTTTCCCTCGCGAAACATGGTGATGCGACATTGGAATAGTTTACATTGAACGTTGTTGCCAAAAACTCGTAACAAACACTCCTAGGACGAACTTTAGGTATTAAACGCTGAAATCTATACGAGTTTTTCGTTTTAGCTCCCGAAACATCGTAACACAACATTGGAACATTTTGCGTGAAATGTTTGCGCCAAATAATGGAAAGAAACATTCTCGGGACGAACTTTAGGTTTTTAACGCATAAATCTATCCGAGTTTTTTGGTTTTCCCTCCCGAAATATTGTGATGCACATTTGGAATAGTTTACATTAAACGTTTATGCCAAATCTTTGAAACAAACCGTCTAGGCAAGAACTTTATATTTTCAACGCATAAATCCTTACCATTTTTTGGTTTTCCCTCGCGAAACATGGTGATGCGACATTCGAATAGTTTACATTGAACGTTGTTGCCAAAAACTCGTAACAAACACTCTTAGGACGAACTTTAGGTATTAAACGCTGAAATCTATACGAGTTTTTCGTTTTAGCTCCCGAAACATCGTAACGCAACATTGGAACATTTTGCGTGAAATGTTTGCGCCAAATAATGGAAAGAAACATTCTCGGGACGAACTTTAGGTTTTTAACGCATAAATCTATCCGAGTTTTTTGGTTTTCCCTGCCGAAATATTGTGATGCACATTTGGAATAGTTTACATTAAACGTTTATGCCAAATCTTTGAAACAAACCGTCTAGGCAAGAACTTTATATTTTCAACGCATAAATCCTTACCATTTTTTGGTTTTCCCTCGCGAAACATGGTGATGCGACATTGGAATAGTTTACATTGAACGTTGTTACCAAAAACTCGAAAAAAATACTCGTAGGATTAACTTTCGGTTTTAAACGCTGAAATCTATTCGAGTTTTTCGTTTTAGCTCCCGAAACATCGCAATGCAACATTGGAACATTTTGCGTGAAATGTTTGTGCCAAATATTCGAAACAAACACTCTCGGGACGAACTTTAGGTTTTCAACGAATAAATCATTCAGAGTTTTTTGGTTTTCCCTCCTGAAACATTGTGATGCAGCATTCAAATAGTTTACATTAAACGTTTATGCCAAATCTTTGAAACAAACTGTCTAAGTAAGAACTTTAAGTTTTCAACGCATAAATCCTTTGCATTTTTTTGTTTTCCCTCGCTAAACATGGTGATGCGACATTGGAATAGTTTACATTGAACGTTGTTGCCAAAAACTGGTAACAAACACTCTTAGGACGAACTTTAGGTATTAAACGCTGAAATCTATACGAGTTTTTCGTTTTAGCTCCCGAAACATCGTAACGCAACATTGGAACATTTTGCGTGAAATGTTTGCGCCAAATAATCGAAAGAAACATTCTCGGGACGAACTTTAGGTTTTTAACGCATAAATCTATCCGAGTTTTTTGGTTTTCCCTCCCGAAATATTGTGATGCACATTTGGAATAGTTTACATTAAACGTTTATGCCAAATCTTTGAAACAAACCGTCTAGGCAAGAACTTTAAATTTTCAACGCATAAATCCTTACCATTTTTTGGTTTTCCCTCGCGAAACATGGTGATGCGACATTGAAATAGTTTACATTGAACGTTGTTACCAAAAACTCGAAACAAATACTCGTAGGATTAACTTTCGGTTTTAAACGCTGAAATCTATCCGAGTTTTTCGTTTTAGCTTCCGAAACATCGTAATACAACATTGGAACATTTTGCGTGAAATGTTTGTGCCAAATAATCGAAACGAACACTCTCGGGACGAACTTTAGGTTTTCAACGAATAAATCATTCAGAGTTTTTTGGTTTTCACTCCTGAAACATTGTGATGCAGCATTCAAATAGTTTACATTAAACGTTTATGCCAAATCTTTGAAACAAACTGTCTAAGTAAGAACTTTAAGTTTTAAACGCATAAATCCTTTGCATTTTTTTGTTTTCCCTCGCGAAACATGGTGATGCGACATTGGAATAGTTTACATTGAACGTTGTTGCCAAAAATTCGTAACAAACACTCTTAGGACGAACTTTAGGTATTAAACGCTGAAATCTATACGAGTTTTTCGTTTTAGCTCTCGAAACATCGTAATGCAACATTGGAACATTTTGCGTGAAATGTTTGCGCCAAATAATCGAAAGAAACATTTTCGGGACGAACTTTAGGTTTTCAACGCATAAATCTATCCGAGTTTTTTGGTTTTCCCTCCTAAAATACTGTGAAGCAGCATTGGAATAGTTTACATTAAACGTTTATGCCAAATCTTTGAAACAAACTGTCTAGGCAAGAACTTTAAATTTTCAACGCATAAATCCTTACCATTTTTTGGTTTTCCCTCGCGAAACATGGTGATGCGACATTGAAATAGTTTACATTGAACGTTGTTACCAAAAACTCGAAACAAATACTCGTAGGATTAACTTTCGGTTTTAAACGCTGAAATCTATCAGAGTTTTTCGTTTTAGCTTCCGGAACATCGTAATGCAACATTGGAACATTTTGCGTGAAATGTTTGTGCCAAATAATCGAAACGAACACTCTCGGGATGAACTTTAGGTTTTCAACGCATAAATCTTTAAGAGTTTTTTGGTTTTCATTCCTGCGACATTGTGATGCAGCAGTGAAATAGTTAATAATAAACGTTTATGCCAAATCTTTGAAACAAACTGTCTGAGTAAGAACTTTAAGTTTTCAACGTATAAATCCTTTACATTTTTTGGTTTTCCCTAGCGAAACATGGTGATGCGACATTGGAATAGTTTACATTGAACGTTGTTGCCAAAAACTCGTAACAAACACTCTTAGGACGAACTTTAGGTATTAAACGCTGAAATCTATACGGGTTTTTCGTTTTAGCTCTCGAAACATCGTAATGCAACATTGGAACATTTTGCGTGAAATGTTTGCGCCAAATAATCGAAAGAAACATTTTCGGGACAAACTTTAGGTTTTCAACGCATAAATCTATCCGAAGTTTTTGGTTTTCCTCCTAAAATATTGTGATGCAAACATTGGAATAGTTTACATTAAGCGTTTATGCCAAATCTTTGAAACAAACTGTCTAGGCAAGAACTTTAAATTTTCAACGCATAAATCCTGACCATTTTTTGGTTTTCCCTCGCGAAACATGGTGATGCGACATTGGAATAGTTTACATTGAACGTTGTTGCCAAAAACTCGTAACAAACACTCTTAGGACGAACTTTAGGTATTAAACGCTGAAATCTATACGAGTTTTTCGTTTTAGCTCGAAACATCGTAACGCAACATTGGAACATTTTGCGTGAAATGTTTGCGCCAAATAATGGAAAGAAACATTCTCGGGGACGAACTTTAGGTTTTTAACGCATAAATCTATCCGAGTTTTTGGTTTTCCTCACGAAATATTGTGATGCACATTTGGAATAGTTTACATTAAACGTTTATGCCAAATCTTTGAAACAAACCGTCTAGGCAAGAACTTTATATTTTCAACGCATAAATCCTTACCATTTTTGGTTTCCCTCATGAAACATGGTGATGCGACATTGGAATAGTTTACATTGAACGTTGTTACCAAAAACTCGAAAAACATACTCGTAGGATTAACTTTCGGTTTTAAACGCTGAAATCTATTCGAGTTTTTCGTTTTAGCTCCCGAAACATCGCAATGCAACATTGTAACATTTTGCGTGAAATGTTTGTGCCAAATATTCGAAACAAACACTCTCGGGACGAACTTTAGGTTTTCAACGCATAAATCTATCCGAGTTTTTTGGTTTTCCCTCCTGAAACATTGTGATGCAGCATTCAAATAGTTTACATTAAACGTTTATGCCAAATCTTTGAAACAAACTGTCTAAGTAAGAACTTTAAGTTTTCAACGCATAAATCCTTTGCATTTTTTTGTTTTCCCTCGCTAAACATGGTGATGCGACATTGGAATAGTTTACATTGAACGTTGTTGCCAAAAGCGGTAACAAACACTCTTAGGACGAACTTTAGGTATTAAACATTTGAAATCTATACGAATTTTTCGTTTTAGCTCCCGAAACATCGTAACGCAACATTGGAACATTTTGCGTGAAATGTTTGCGCCAAATAATCGAAAGAAACATTCTCGGGACGAACTTTAGGTTTTTAACGCATAAATCTATCCGAGTTTTTTGGTTTTCCCTCCCGAAATATTGTGATGCACATTTGGAATAGTTTACATTAAACGTTTATGCCAAATCTTTGAAACAAACCGTCTAGGCAAGAACTTTAAATTTTCAACGCATAAATCCTTACCATTTTTTGGTTTTCCCTCGCGAAACATGGTGATGCGACATTGGAATAGTTTACATTGAACGTTGTTACCAAAAACTCGAAACAAATACTCGTAGGATTAACTTTCGGTTTTAAACGTTGAAATCTATTCGAGTTTTTCGTTTTAGCTCCCGAAACATCGCAATGCAACATTGGAACATTTTGCGTGAAATGTTTGTGCCAAATAATCGAAACGAACACTCTCGAGACGAACTTTAGGTTTTCAACGAATAAATCATTCAGAGTTTTTTGGTTTTCCCTCCTGAAACATTGTGATGCAGCATTCAAATAGTTTACATTAAACGTTTATGCCAAATCTTTGAAACAAACTGTCTAAGTAAGAACTTTAAGTTTTCAACGCATAAATCCTTTGCATTTTTTTGTTTTCCCTCGCTAAACATGGTGATGCGACATTGGAATAGTTTACATTGAACGTTGTTGCCAAAAACTGGTAACAAACACTCTTAGGACGAACTTTAGGTATTAAACGCTGAAATCTATACGAGTTTTTCGTTTTAGCTCTCGAAACATCGTAATGCAACATTGGAACATTTTGCGTGAAATGTTTGCGCCAAATAATCGAAAGAAACATTTTCGGGACAAACTTTAGGTTTTCAACGCATAAATCTATCCGAGTTTTTTGGTTTTCCCTCCTAAAATATTGTGATGCAGCATTGGAATAGTTTACATTAAACGTTTATGCCAAATCTTTGAAACAAAACTGTCTAGGCAAGAACTTTAAATTTTCAACGCATAAATCCTTACCATTTTTGGTTTTCCTCGCGAAACATGGTGATGCGACATTGAAATAGTTTACATTGAACGTTGTTACCAAAAACTCGAAACAAATACTCGTAGGATTAACTTTCTGTTTTAAACGCTGAAATCTATCAGAGTTTTTCGTTTTAGCTTCCGAAACATCGTAATGCAACATTGGAACATTTTGCGTGAAATGTTTGTGCCAAATAATCGAAACGAACACTCTCGGGACGAACTTTAGGTTTTCAACGCATAAATCTTTCAGAGTTTTTTGGTTTTCATTCCTGCGACATTGTGATGCAGCAGTGAAATAGTTAATAATAAACGTTTATGCCAAATCTTTGAAACAAAACTATGCGAGTAAGAACTTTAAGTTTTCAACGTATAAATCCTTTACATTTTTTGGTTTTCCCTCGCGAAACATGGTGATGCGACATTGGAATAGTTTACATTGAACGTTGTTGCCAAAAACTCGTAACAAACACTCTTAGGACGAACTTTAGGTATTAAACGCTGAAATCTATACGAGTTTTTCGTTTTAGCTCTCGAAACATCGTAATGCAACATTGGAACATTTTGCGTGAAAAGTTTGCGCCAAATAATCGAAAGAAACATTTTCGGGACAAACTTTAGGTTTTCAACGCATAAATCTATCCGAGTTTTTTGGTTTTCCCTCCTAAAATATTGTGATGCAGCATTGGAATAGTTTACATTAAACGTTTATGCCAAATCTTTGAAACAAACTGTCTAGGCAAGAACTTTAAATTTTCAACGCATAAATCCTTACCATTTTTTGGTTTTCCCTCGCGAAACATGGTGATGCGACATTGAAATAGTTTACATTGAACGTTGTTACCAAAAACTCGAAACAAATACTCGTAGGATTAACTTTCGGTTTTAAACGCTGAAATCTATCAGAGTTTTTCGTTTTAGCTTCCGAAACATCGTAATGCAACATTGGAACATTTTGCGTGAAATGTTTGTGCCAAATAATCGAAACGAACACTCTCGGGACGAACTTTAGGTTTTCAACGCATAAATCTTTCAGAGTTTTTTGGTTTTCATTCCTGCGACATTGTGATGCAGCAGTGAAATAGTTAATAATAAACGTTTATGCCAAATCTTTGAAACAAACTGTCTGAGTAAGAACTTTAAGTTTTCAACGTATAAATCCTTTACATTTTTTGGTTTTCCCTCGCGAAACATGGTGATGCGACATTGGAATAGTTTCCATTGAACGTTGTTGCCAAAAATCGTAACAAACACTCTTAGGACGAACTTTAGGTATTAAACATTTGAAATCTATACGAGTTTTTCGTTTTAGCTCTCGAAACATCGTAATGCAACATTGGAACATTTTGCGTGAAATGTTTGCGCCAAATAATCGAAAGAAACATTTTCGGGACAAACTTTAGGTTTTCAACGCATAAATCTATCCGAGTTTTTTGGTTTTCCCTCCTAAAATATTGTGATGCAGCATTGGAATAGTTTACATTAAACGTTTATGCCAAATCTTTGAAACAAACTGTCTAGGCAAGAACTTTAAATTTTCAACGCATAAATCCTTACCATTTTTTGGTTTTCCCTCGCGAAACATGGTGATGCGACATTGAAATAGTTTACATTGAACGTTGTTACCAAAAACTCGAAACAAATACTCGTAGGATTAACTTTCGGTTTTAAACGCTGAAATCTATCAGAGTTTTTCGTTTTAGCTTCCGAAACATCGTAATGCAACATTGGAACATTTTGCGTGAAATGTTTGTGCCAAATAATCGAAAACGAACACTCTCGGGGACGAACTTTAGGTTTTCAACGCATAAATCTTTTGAGTTTTTGGTTTTCATTCTGCGACATTGTGATGCAAAGCGGTGAAATAGTTAATAATAAGCGTTTATGCCAAATCTTTGAAACAAAAGTATGCGAGTAAGAACTTTAAGTTTTCAACGTATAAATCCTTTAATTTTTTGGTTTTCCCTCGCGAAACATGGTGATGCGACATTGGAATAGTTTGCATTGAACGTTGTTGCCAAAAACTGGTAACAAACACTCTTAGGCCGAGCTTTAGGTATTAAACGCTGAAATCTATACGAGTTTTTCGTTTTAGCTCTCGAAACATCGTAATGCAACATTGGAACATTTTGCGTGAAATGTTTGCGCCAAATAATCGAAAGAAACATTTTCGGGACAAACTTTAGGTTTTCAACGCATAAATCTATCCGAGTTTTTTGGTTTTCCCTCCTAAAATATTGTGATGCAGCATTGGAATAGTTTACATTAAACGTTTATGCCAAATCATTGAAACAAACTGTCTAGGCAAGATATTTAAATTTTCAACGCATAAATCCTTACCATTTTTTGGTTTTCCTTAGCGAAACATGGTGATGCGACATTGAAATAGTTTACATTGAACGTTGTTACCAAAAACTCGAAACAAATACTCGTAGGATTAACTTTCGGTTTTAAACGCTGAAATCTATCCGAGTTTTTCGTTTTAGCTTCCGAAACATCGTAATGCAACATTGGAACATTTTGCGTGAAATGTTTGTGCCAAATAATCGAAACGAACACTCTCGGGACGAACTTTAGGTTTTCAACGCATAAATCTTTCAGAGTTTTTTGGTTTTCATTCCTGCGACATTGTGATGCAGCAGTGAAATAGTTAATAATAAACGTTTATGCCAAATCTTTGAAACAAACTGTCTGAGTAAGAACTTTAAGTTTTCAACGTATAAATCCTTTACATTTTTTGGTTTTCCCTCGCGAAACATGGTGATGCGACATTGGAATAGTTTCCATTGAACGTTGTTGCCAAAAAATCGTAACAAACACTCTTAGGACGAAGTTTAGGTATTAAACGCTGAAATCTATACGAGTTTTTCGTTTTAGCTCCCGAAACATCGTAATGCAACATTGGAACATTTTGCGTGAAATGTTTGCGCCAAATAATGGAAAGAAACATTCTCGGGACGAACTTTAGGTTTTCAACGCATAAATCTATCCGAGTTTTTTGGTTTTCCCTCCCGAAATATTGTGATGACATTTGGAATAGTTTACATTAAACGTTTATGCCAAATCTTTGAAACAAACCGTCTAGGCAAGAACTTTATATTATCAACGCATAAATCCTTACCATTTTTTGGTTTTCCCTCGCAAAACATGGTGATGCGACATTGGAATAGTTTACATTGAACGTTGTTACCAAAAACTTGAAAAAAATACTCGTAGGATTAACTTTCGGTTTTAAACGCTGAAATCTATCCGAGTTTTTCGTTTTAGCTCCCGAAACATCGCAATGCAACATTGGAACATTTTGCGTGAAATGTTTGTGCCAAATAATCGAAACAAACACTCTCGGGACGAACTTTAGGTTTTCAACGCATAAATCTTTCAGAGTTTTTTGGTTTTCCCTCCTGAAACATTGTGATGCAGCATTCAAATAGTTTACATTAAACGTTTATGCCAAATCTTTGAAACAAACTGTCTAAGTAAGAACTTTAAGTTTTCAACGCATAAATCCTTTGCATTTTTTTGTTTTCCCTCGCGAAACATGGTGATGCGACATTGGAATAGTTTACATTGAACGTTGTGGCCAAAAACTCGTAACAAACACTCTTAGGACGAACTTTAGGTATTAAACGCTGAAATCTATACGAGTTTTTCGTTTTAGCTCTCGAAACATCGTAATGCAACATTGGAACATTTTGCGTGAAATGTTTGCGCCAAATAATCGAAAGAAACATTTTCGGGACAAACTTTAGGTTTTCAACACATAAATCTATCCGAGTTTTTTGGTTTTCCCTCATAAAATATTGTGATGCAGCATTGGAATAGTTTACATTAAATGTTTATGCCAAATCTTTGAAACAAACTGTCTAGGCAAGAACTTTAAATTTTCAACGCATAAATCCTTACCATTTTTTGGTTTTCCCTCGCGAAACATGGTGATGCGACATTGAAATAGTTTACATTGAACGTTGTTACCAAAAACTCGAAACAAATACTCGTAGGATTAACTTTCGGTTGTAACGCTGAAATTTATCCGAGTTTTTCGTTTTAGCTTCCGAAACATCGTAATGCAACATTGGAACATTTTGCGTGAAATGTTTGTGCCAAATAATCAAAACGAACACTCTCGGGACGAACTTTAGGTTTTCAACGCATAAATCTTTCAGAGTTTTTTGGTTTTCATTCCTGCGACATTGTGATCCAGCATTTAAATAGTTAATAATAAACGTTTATGCCAAATCTTTGAAACAAACTGTCTCAGTAAGAACTTTAAGTTTTCAACGCATAAATCTTTTACATTTTTTGGTTTTCCCTCGCGAAACATGGTGATGCGACATTGGAATAGTTTACATTGAACGTTGTTGCCAAAAACTCGTAACAAACACTCTTAGGACGAACTTTAGGTATTAAACGCTTTGAAATCTATAATGAGTTTTTCGTTTTAGCTCCCGAAACATCGTAACGCAACATTGGAACATTTTGCGTGAAATGTTTGCGCCAAACAATGGAAAGAAACATTCTCGGGACGAACTTTAGGTTTTTAACGCATAAATCTATCCGAGTTTTTTGGTTTTCCCTCCCGAAATATTGTGATGCACATTTGGAATAGTTTACATTAAACGTTTATGCCAAATCTTTGAAACAAACCGTCTAGGCAAGAACTTTATATTTTCAACGCATAAATCCTTACCATTTTTTGGTTTTCCCTCGCGAAACATGGTGATACGACATTGGAATAGTTTACATTGAACGTTGTTACCAAAAACTCGAAAAAAATACTCGTAGGATTAACTTTCGGTTTTAAACGATGAAATATATTCGAGTTTTTCGTTTTAGCTCCCGAAACATCGCAATGCAACATTGGAACATTTTGCGTGAAATGTTTGTGCCAAATATTCGAAACAAACACTCTCGGGACGAACTTTAGGTTTTCAACGCATAAATCATTCAGAGTTTTTGGTTTTCCTCCACGAAACATTGTGATGCAAAGATTCAAATAGTTTACATTAAACGTTTATGCCAAATCTTTGAAACAAACTGTCTAAGTAAGAACTTTAAGTTTTCAACGCATAAATCCTTTGCATTTTTTTGTTTTCCCTCGCGAAACATGGTGATGCGACATTGGAATAGTTTACATTGAACGTTGTTGCCAAAAACTCGTAACAAACACTCTTAGGACGAACTTTAGGTATTAAACGCTGAAATCTATACGAGTTTTTCGTTTTAGCTCTCGAAACATCGTAATGTAACATTGGAACATTTTGCGTGAAATGTTTGCGCCAAATAATCGAAAGAAACATTTTCGGGACGAACTTTAGGTTTTCAACGCATAAATCTATCCGAGTTTTTGGTTTTCCTCCTAAAATATCGTGAAGCAAACATTGGAATAGTTTACATTAAAGCGTTTATGCCAAATCTTTGAAACAAACTGTCTAGGCAAGAACTTTAAATTTTCAACGCATAAATCCTTACCATTTTTTGGTTTTCCCTCGCGAAACATGGTGATGCGACATTGAAATAGTTTACATTGAACGTTGTTACCAAAAACTCGAAACAAATACTCGTAGGATTAACTTTCGGTTTTAAACGCTGAAATCTATCAGAGTTTTTCGTTTTAGCTTCCGAAACATCGTAATGCAACATTGGAACATTTTGCGTGAAATGTTTGTGCCAAATAATCGAAACGAACACTCTCGGGACGAACTTTAGGTTTTCAACGCATAAATCTTTCAGAGTTTTTTGGTTTTCATTCCTGCGACATTGTGATGCAGGAGTGAAATAGTTAATAATAAACGTTTATGCCAAATCTTTGAAACAAACTGTCTGAGTAAGAACTTTAAGTTTTCAACGTATAAATCCTTTAATTTTTTGGTTTTCCCTCGCAAAACATGGTGATGCGACATTGGAATAGTTTGCATTGAACGTTGTTGCCAAAAACTGGTAACAAACACTCTTAGGCCGAGCTTTAGGTATTAAACGCTGAAATCTATACGATTTTTTCGTTTTAGCTCTCGAAACATCGTAATGCAACATTGGAACATTTTGCGTGAAATGTTTGCGCCAAATAATCGAAAGAAACATTTTCGGGACAAACTTTAGGTTTTCAACGCATAAATCTATCCGAGTTTTTTGGTTTTCCCTCCTAAAATATTGTGATGCAGCATTGGAATAGTTTACATTAAACGTTTATGCCAAATCTTTGAAACAAACTGTCTATGCAAGAACTTTAAATTTTCAACGCATAAATCCTTACCATTTTTTGGTTTTCCCTCGCGAAACATGGTGATGCGACATTGAAATAGTTTACATTGAACGTTCTTACCAAAAACTCGAAACAAATACTCGTAGGATTAACTTTCGGTTTTAAACGCTGAAATCTATCCGAGTTTTTCGTTTTAGCTTCCGAAACATCGTAATGCAACATTGGAACATTTTGCGTGAAATGTTTGTGCCAAATAATCGAAACGAACACTCTCGGGACGAACTTTAGGTTTTCAACGCATAAATCTTTCAGAGTTTTTTGGTTTTCATTCTTGCGACATTGTGATGCAGCATTGAAATAGTTAATAATAAACGTTTATGCCAAATCTTTGAAACAAACTGTCTGAGTAAGAACTTTAAGTTTTCAACGCATAAATCCTTTACATTTTTTGGTTTTCCCTCGCGAAACATGGTGATGCGACATTGGAATAGTTTACATTGAACGTTGTTGCCAAAAACTCGTAACAAACACTCTTAGGACGAACTTTAGGTATTAAACGCTGAAATCTATACGAGTTTTTCGTTTTAGCTCCCGAAACATCGTAATGCAACATTGGAACATTTTGCGTGAAATGTTTGCGCCAAATAATGGAAAGAAACATTCTCGGGACGAACTTTAGGTTTTCAACGCATAAATCTATCCGAGTTTTTTGGTTTTCCCTCCCGAAATATTGTGATGCACATTTGGAATAGTTTACATGAAACGTTTATGCCAAATCTTTGAAACAAACCGTCTAGGCAAGAACTTTATATTTTCAACGCATAAATTCTTACCATTTTTTGGTTTTCCCTCGCGAAACATGGTGATGCGACATTGGAATAGTTTACATTGAACGTTGTTACCAAAAACTCGAAACAAATACTCGTAGGATTAACTTTCGGTTTTAAACGCTGAAATCTATCCGAGTTTTTCGTTTTAGCTCCCGAAACATCGCAATGCAACATTGGAACATTTTGCGTGAAATGTTTGTGCCAAATAATCGAAACAAACACTCTCGGGACGAACTTTAGGTTTTCAACGCATAAATCTTTCAGAGTTTTTTGGTTTTCCCTCCTATAACATTGTGATGCAGCATTCAAATAGTTTACATTAAACGTTTATGCCAAATCTTTGAAACAAACTGTCTAAGTAAGAACTTTAAGTTTTCAACGCATAAATCCTTTGCATTTTTTTGTTTTCCCTCGCGAAACATGGTGATGCGACATTGGAATAGTTTACATTGAACGTTGTTGCCAAAAACTCGTAACAAACACTCTTAGGACGACCTTTAGGTATTAGACAGTGAAATCTATCCGAGTTTTTCAGTTTAGATCCCGAAACATCGTAATGGAACATGGGAACAATTTTGCATGAAACGTTTGCGCCAAATAATCGAAAGAAACATTTTCGGGACGAACTTTAGGTTTTCAACGCATAAATCTATCCGAGTTTTTTGGTTTTCCCTCCTAAAATACTGTGAAGCAGCATTGGAATAGTTTACATTAAACGTTTATGCCAAATCTTTGAAACAAACTGTCTAGGCAAGAACTTTAAATTTTCAACGCATAAATCCTTACCATTTTTTGGTTTTCCCTCGCGAAACATGGTGATGCGACATTGAAATAGTTTACATTGAACGTTGTTACCAAAAACTCGAAACAAATACTCGTAGGATTAACTTTCGGTTTTAAATGAAATCTATCCGAAGTTTTTCGTTTTAGCTTCCGAAACATCGTAATGCAACATTGGAACATTTTGCGTGAAATGTTTGTGCCAAATAATCGAAACGAACACTCTCGGGACGAACTTTAGGTTTTCAACGCATAAATCTTTCAGAGTTTTTTGGTTTTCATTCCTGCGACATTGTGATGCAGCATTGAAATAGTTAATAATAAACGTTTATGCCAAATCTTTGAAACAAACTGTCTGAGTAAGAACTTTAAGTTTTCAACGCATAAATCCTTTACATTTTTTGGTTTTCCCTCGCGAAACATGGTGATGCGACATTGGAATAGTTTACATTGAACGTTGTTGCCAAAAACTCGTAACAAACACTCTTAGGACGAACTTTAGGTATTAAATTTGAAATCTATACGAGTTTTTCGTTTTAGCTCCCGAAACATCGTAATGCAACATTGAAACATTTTGCGTGAAATGTTTGCGCCAAATAATGGAAAGAAACATTCTCGGGACGAACTTTAGGTTTTCAACGCATAAATCTATCCTAGTTTTTTGGTTTTCCCTCCCGAAATATTGTGATGCACATTTGGAATAGTTTACATTAAACGTTTATGCCAAATCTTTGAAACAAACCGTCTAGGCAAGAACTTTATATTTTCAACGCATAAATCCTTACCATTTTTTGGTTTTCCCTCGCGAAACATGGTGATGCGACATTGGTATAGTTTACATTGAACGTTGTTACCAAAAACTCGAAAAAAATACTCATAGGATTAACTTTCGGTTTTAAACGCTGAAATCTATCCGAGTTTTTCGTTTTAGCTCCTGAAACATCGCAATGCAACATTGAAAAATTTTGCGTGAAATGTTTGTGCCAAATAATCGAAACGAACACTCTCGGGACGAACTTTAGGTTTTCAACGCATAAATCTTTCAGATTTTTTTGGTTCCCTCCTGAAACATTGTGATGCAGCATTCAAATAGTTTACATTAAACGTTTATGCCAAATCTTTGAAACAAACTGTCTAAGTAAGAACTTTAAGTTTTAAACGCATAAATCCTTTGCATTTTTTTGTTTTCCCTCGCGAAACATGGTGATGCGACATTGGAATAGTTTACATTGAACGTTGTTGCCAAAAACTCGTAACAAACACTCTTAGGACGAACTTTAGGTATTAAACGCTGAAATCTATACGAGTTTTTTGTTTTAGCTTTCGAAACATCGTAATGCAACATTGGAACATTTTGCGTGAAATGTTTGCGCCAAATAATGGAAAGAAACATTCTCGGGACCAACTTTAGGTTTTCAACGCATAAATCTATCCGAGTTTTTTGGTTTTCCCTCCCGAAATATTGTGATGCACATTTGGAATAGTTTCTGATGCGTTTATGCCAAATCTTTGAAACAAACCGTCTAGGCAAGAACTTTATATTTTCAACGCATAAATCCTTACCATTTTTTGGTTTTCCCTCGCGAAACATGGTGATGCGACATTGGAATAGTTTACATTGAACGTTGTTACCAAAAACTCGAAAAACATACTCGTAGGATTAACTTTCGGTTTTAAACGCTGAAATCTATCCGAGTTTTTCGTTTTAGCTTCCGAAACATCGTAATGCAACATTGGAACATTTTGCGTGAAATGTTTGTGCCAAATAATCGAAACGAACACTATCGGGACGAACTTTAGGTTTTCAACGCATAAATCTTTCAGAGTTTTTTGGTTTCATTCCTGCGACATTGTGATGCAGCATTGAAATAGATAATATTAAACGTTTATGCCAAATCTTTGAAACAAACTGTCTGAGTAAGAACTTTAAGTTTTCAACGCATAAATCCTTTACATTTTTTGGTTTTCCCTCGCGAAACATGGTGATGCGACATTGGAATAGTTTACATTGAACGTTGTTGCCAAAAACTCGTAACAAACACTCTTAGGACGAACTTTAGGTATTAAACGCTGAAATCTATACGAGTTTTTCGTTTTAGCTCCCGAAACATCGTAATGCAACATTGGAACATTTTGCGTGAAATGTTTGCGCCAAATAATGGAAAGAAACATTCTCGGGACCAACTTTAGGTTTTCAACGCATAAATCTATCCTAGTTTTTTGGTTTTCCCTCCCGAAATATTGTGATGCACATTTGGAATAGTTTACATTAAACGTTTATGCCAAATCTTTGAAACAAACCGTCTAGGCAAGAACTTTATATTTTCAACGCATAAATCCTTACCATTTTTTGGTTTTCCCTCGCGAAACATGGTGATGCGACATTGGTATAGTTTACATTGAACGTTGTTACCAAAAACTCGAAAAAAATACTCATAGGATTAACTTTCGGTTTTAAACGCTGAAATCTATCCGAGTTTTTCGTTTTAGCTCCTGAAACATCGCAATGCAACATTGGAAAATTTTGCGTGAAATGTTTGTGCCAAATAATCGAAACGAACACTCTCGGGACGAACTTTAGGTTTTCAACGCATAAATCTTTCAGAGTTTTTTGGTTCCCTCCTGAAACATTGTGATGCAGCATTCAAATAGTTTACATTAAACGTTTATGCCAAATCTTTGAAACAAACTGTCTAAGTAAGAACTTTAAGTTTTCAACGCATAAATCCTTTGCATTTTTTTGTTTTCCCTCGCGAAACATGGTGATGCGACATTGGAATAGTTTACATTGAACGTTGTTGCCAAAAACTCGTAACAAACACTCTTAGGACGAACTTTAGGTATTAAACTTTGAAATCTATACGAGTTTTTCGTTTTAGCTCTCGAAACATCGTAATGCAACATTGGAACATTTTGCGTTAAATGTTTGCGCCAAATAATGGAAAGAAACATTTTCGGGATGAACTTTAGGTTTTCAACGCATAAATCTATCCGAGTTTTTTGGTTTTCCCTCCTAAAATACTGTGAAGCAGCATTGGAATAGTTTACATTAAACGTTTATGCCAAATCTTTGAAACAAACTGTCTAGGCAAGAACTTTAAATTTTCAACGCATAAATCCTTACCATTTTTTGGTTTTCCCTCGCGAAACATGGTGATGCGACATTGAAATAGTTTACATTGAACGTTGTTACCAAAAACTCGAAACAAATGCTCGTAGGATTAACTTTCGGTTTTAAACGCTGAAATCTATCCGAGTTTTTCGTTTTAGCTTCCGAAACATCGTAATGCAACATTGGAACATTTTGCGTGAAATGTTTGTGCCAAATAATCAAAGCGAAGCGATCTGGGGACGAACTTTAGGTTTTCAACGCATAAATCTTTCAGAGTTTTTTGGTTTCATTCCTGCGACATTGTGATGCAGCATTGAAATAGTTAATAATAAACGTTTATGCCAAATCTTTGAAACAAACTGTCTGAGTAAGAACTTTAAGTTTTCAACGCATAAATCCTTTACATTTTTTGGTTTTCCCTCGCGAAACATGGTGATGCGATATTGGAATAGTTTACATTGAACGTTGTTGCCAAAAACTCGTAACAAACACTCTTAGGACGAACTTTAGGTATTAAACGCTGAAATCTATACGAGTTTTTCGTTTTAGCTCCCGAAACATCGTAATGCAACATTGGAACATTTTGCGTGAAATGTTTGTGCCAAATAATGGAAAGAAACATTCTCGGGACGAACTTTAGGTTTTCAACGCATAAATCTATCCGAGTTTTTTGGTTTTCCCTCCCGAAATATTGTGATGCACATTTGGAATAGTTTACATTAAACGTTTATGCCAAATCTTTGAAACAAACCGTCTAGGCAAGAACTTTATATTTTCAACGCATAAATCCTTACCATTTTTTGGTTTTCCCTCGCGAAACATGGTGATGCGACATTGGAATAGTTTACATTGAACGTTGTTACCAAAAACTCGAAAAAAATACTCGTAGGATTAACTTTCGGTTTTAAACGCTGAAATCTATTCGAGTTTTTCGTTTTAGCTCCCGAAACATCGCAATGCAACATTGGAACATTTTGCGTGAAATGTTTTGCCAAATATTCGAAACAAACACTCTCGGGAAGAACTTTAGGTTTTCAACGCATAAATCATTCAGAGTTTTTTGGTTTTCCCTCCTGAAACATTGTGATGCAGCATTCAAATAGTTTACATTAAACGTTTATGCCAAATCTTTGAAACAAACTGTCTAAGTAAGAACTTTAAGTTTTCAACGCATAAATCCTTTGCATTTTTTGGTTTTCCCTCGCGAAACATGGTGATGCGACATTGAAATAGTATACATTGAACGTTGTTACCAAAAACTCGAAACAAATACTCGTAGGATTAACTTTCGGTTGTAACGCTGAAATTTATCCGAGTTTTTCGTTTTAGCTTCCGAAACATCGTAATGCAACATTGGAACATTTTGCGTGAAATGTTTGTGCCAAATTATCGAAATGAACACTCTCAGGACGAACTTTAGGTTTTCAACGCATAAATCTTTCAGAGTTTTTTGGTTTTCATTCCTGCGACATTGTGATCCAGCATTGAAATAGTTAATAATAAACGTTTATGCCAAATCTTTGAAACAAACTGTCTAAGTAAGAACTTTAAGTTTTCAACGCATAAATCCTTTACATTTTTTGGTTTTCCCTCGCGAAACATGGTGATGCGACATTGGAATAGTTTACATTGAACGTTGTTGCCAAAAACTCGTAACAAACACTCTTAGGACGAACTTTAGGCATTAAACGCTGAAATCTATACGCGTTTTTCGTTTTAGCTCCCGAAACATCGTAATGCAACATTGGAATATTTTGCGTGAAATGTTTGCGCCAAATAATGGAAAGAAACATTCTCGGGACGAACTTTAGGTTTTTAACGCATAAATCTATCCGAGTTTTTTGGTTTTCCCTCCCGAAATATTGTGATGCACATTTGGAATAGTTTAGATTAAACGTTTATGCCAAATCTTTGAAACAAACCGTCTAGGCAAGAACTTTATATTTTCAACGCATAAATCCTTACCATTTTTTGGTTTTCCCTCGCGAAACATGGTGATGCGACATTGGAATAGTTTACATTGAACGTTGTTACCAAAAACTCGAAAAAAATACTCGTAGGATTAACTTTCGGTTTTAAACGCTGAAATCTATTCGAGTTTTTAGTTTTAGCTCCCGAAACATCGCAATGCAACATTGGAACATTTTGCGTGAAATGTTTGTGCCAAATATTCGAAACAAACACTCTCGGGAAGAACTTTAGGTTTTCAACGCATAAATCATTCAGAGTTTTTTGGTTTTCCCTCCTGAAACATTGTGATGCAGCATTCAAATAGTTTACATTAAACGTTTATGCCAAATCTTTGAAACAAACTGTCTAAGTAAGAACTTTAAGTTTTCAACGCATAAATCCTTTGCATTTTTTTGTTTTCCCTCGCGAAACATGGTGATGCGACATTGGAATAGTTTACATTGAACGTTGTTGCCAAAAACGCGTAACAAACACTCTTAGGACGAACTTTAGGTATTAAACGCTGAAATCTATACGATTTTTTCGTTTTAGCTCTCGAAACATCGTAATGCAACATTGGAACATTTTGCGTTAAATGTTTGCGCCAAATAATCGAAAGAAACATTTTCGAGACAAACTTTAGGTTTTCAACGCATAAATCTATCCGAGTTTTTTGGTTTTCCCTCCTAAAATATTGTGATGCAGCATTGGAATAGTTTACATTAAACGTTTATGCCAAATCTTTGAAACAAACTGTCTAGGCATGAACTTTAAATTTTCAACGCATAAATCCTTACCATTTTTTGGTTTTCCCTCGCGAAACATGGTGATGCGACATTGAAATAGTTTACATTGAACGTTGTTACCAAAAACTCGAAACAAATACTCGTAGGATTAACTTTCGGTTTTAAACGATGAAATCTATCAGAGTTTTTCGTTTTAGCTTCCGAAACATCGTAATGCAACATTGGAACATTTTGCGTGAAATGTTTGTGCCAAATAATCGAAACGAACACTCTCGGGACGAACTTTGGTTTTCAATGCATAAATCTTTCAGAGTTTTTTGGTTTTCATTCCTGCGACATTGTGACGCAGCATTGAAATAGTTAATAATAAACGTTTATGCCAAATCTTTGAAACAAACTGTCTGAGTAAGAACTTTAAGTTTTCAACGTATAAATCCTTTACATTTTTTGGTTTTCCCTCGCGAAACATGGTGATGCGACATTGGAATAGTTTACATTGAACGTTGTTGCCAAAAAATCGTAACAAACACTCTTAGGACAAACTTTAGGTATTAAACGCTGAAATCTATACGAGTTTTTCGTTTTAGCTCCCGAAACATCGTAATGCAACATTGGAACATTTTGCGTGAAATGTTTGCGCCAAATAATGGAAAGAAACATTCTCGGGACGAACTTTAGGTTTTCAACGCATAAATCTATCCGAGTTTTTTGGTTTTCCCTCCCGAAATATTGTGATGCACATTTGGAATAGTTTACATTAAACGTTTATGCCAAATCTTTGAAACAAACCGTCTAGGCAAGAACTTTATATTTTCAACGCATAAATCCTTACCATTTTTTGGTTTTCCCGCGCGAAACATGGTGATGCGACATTGGAATAGTTTACATTGAACGTTGTTACCAAAAACTCGAAAAAAAAAATACTCGTAGGATTAACTTTCGGTTTTATTATTTGAAATCTATCCGAGTTTTTCGTTTTAGCTCCCGAAACATCGCAATGCAACATTGGAACATTTTGCGTGAAATGTTTGTGCCAAATAATCGAAACAAACACTCTCGGGACGAACTTTAGGTTTTCAACGCATAAATCTTTCAGAGTTTTTTGGTTTTCCCTCCTAAAACATTGTGATGCAGCATTCAAATAGTTTACATTAAACGTTTATGCCAAATCTTTGAAACAAACTGTCTGAGTAAGAACTTTAAGTTTTCAACGCATAAATCCTTTGCATTTTTTTGTTTTCCCTCGCAAAACATGGTGATGCGACATTGGAATAGTTTACATTGAACGTTGTTGCCAAAAACTCGTAACAAACACTCTTAGGACGAACTTTAGGTATTAAACGCTGAAATCTATACGAGTTTTTCGTTTTAGCTCTCGAAACATCGTAATGCAACATTGGAACATTTTGCGTGAAATGTTTGCGCCAAATAATCGAAAGAAACATTTTCGGGACAAACTTTAGGTTTTCAACGCATAAAACTATCCGAGTTTTTTGGTTTTCCCTACCGAAACATTGTGATGCAGCATTGGAATAGTTTACATTAAACGTTTATGCCAAATCTTTGAAACAAACTGTCTAGGCAAGAACTTTAAATTTTCAACGCATAAATCCTTACCATTTTTTGGTTTAACCTCCCGAAACATGGTGATGCGACATTGGAATAGTTCACATTGAACGTTGTTACCAAAAACTCGAAACAAATATTCGTAGGATTAACTTTCGGTTTTAAACGCTGAAATCTATCCGAGTTTTTCGTTTTAGCTCCCGAAACATCGTAATGCAACATTGGAACATTTTGCGTGAAATGTTTGTGCCAAATAATCGAAACGAACACTCTCGGGACGAACTTTAGGTTTTCAACGCATAAATCTTTCTGAGTTTTTTGGTTTTCCCTCCTAAAACATTGTGATGCAGCATTGAAATAGTTTACATTAAACGTTTATGCCAAATCTTTGAAACAAACTGTCTAAGTAAGAACTTTAAGTTTTCAACGCATAAATCCTTTGCATTTTTTGGTTTTCCCTCGCGAAACATGGTGATGCGACATTGGAATAGTTTACATTGAACGTTGTTGCCAAAAAATCGTAACAAACACTCTTAGGACGAATTTTAGGTATTAAACGCTGAAATCTATATGAGTTTTTCGTTTTAGCTCCCGAAACATCGTAATGCAACATTGGAACATTTTGCATTAAACGTTTGCGCCAAAGAATCGAAAGAAACATTCTCGGGACGAACTTTAGGTTTTCAAAGCTTAAATCTATCCGAGTTTTTTTGTTTTCCCTACCGAAACATTGTGATGCATCATTGGAAAAGTTTACATGAAACGTTTATACCAAATCTTTAAAACAAACCGTCTAGGGACGAACTTTAGTTTTTCAACGCATAAATCCTTTTGATTGTTTTGGTTTTACCCCGCGAAACATGGTGATGCGACATTGAAATAGTTTACATTGAACGTTGTTGCCAAAAACTTGTAACAAATACTCATAGGATGAACTTTAGGTATTAAACGCTGAAATCTATATGAGTTTTTCGTTTTAGCTACCGACACATCGTAATGCAATATTGGAACATTTTGCGTGAAATGTTTGTGCGAAATAATCGAAACGAACACTCTTGGGACGAACTTTAGGTTTTCAACGCATAAATCTATCAGAGTTTTTTGTTTTCCCTACCGAAACATTGTGATGCAGCAATGGAAAAGTTTACATGAAACGTTTATACCAAATCTTTAAAACAAACCGTGTGGGGACGAACTTTAGGTTTTCAACGCATAAATCCTTCCGATTGTTTTTTATTTACCCAGTGAAACATGGTGATGCGACATTGTAATAGTTTACATTGATCGTTGTTGCCAAAAATTCGTAACAAACACTCTTAGGACAAACTTTAGGTATTAAACGCTGAAATCTATACGAGTTTTTCGTTTTAGCTCTCGAAACATCGTAATGCAACATTGGAACATTTTGCATGAAATGTTTGCGCCAAAGAATCGAAAGAAACATTCTCGGGATGAACTTTAGGTTTTCAAAGCATAAATCTATCCGAGTTTTTTGGTTTTCCCTACCGAAACATTATGATGCATCATTGGAAAAGTTTACATGAAACGTTTATACCAAATCTTTAAAACAAACCGTCTAGGGACGAACTTTAGTTTTTCAACGCATAAATCCTTTCGATTGTTTTGGTTTTACCCCGCGAAACATGGTGATGCGACATTGGAATAGTTTACATTGAACGTTGTTGCCAAAAACTTGTAACAAATACTCTTAGGACGAACTTTAGGTATTAAACGCTGAAATCTATATGAGTTTTTCGTTTTAGCTACCGACACATCGTAATTCAATATTGGAACATTTTGCGTGAAATGTTTGCGCGAAATAATCGAAACTGTAAAGACCCAACCCAAAAGGGGCTCTAAATAGGTCTTTACCCCAATGCATGCATTCAAATTAAAGAACAATATGCAATTTAGTTTTTGGATTCCCAATTAAAACAAAACAAAAGAGATTCAATCAGAAATCAAATAGATTGCTGAAACCTGTCGCTGTTTCCAAGCACCTGTTTCAAGGCAAATACATTTCTAAACGCATACTCAGATCAGAGATTTATTAAAACATTTGAAACAATCCTCAAATACAACAAAGCTGGAATCCATAAAAACATTAAGAAAAACATCCTAGGGCTCTGTGCCCAGCTACATGCATTCAGGGGAAAATAAAAGACAAGAGTCATAGAAATAAAAAGTCGAGACGACAAGAGTTCCCATGATCATCGCTGCTCCTCCTTGACCATCCTCTCTCTCGCACCTTGGTTACCTGTGGAAAACCAAAAATAAGGGTGAGTAACGAATTACTCAAGAAGAATCCCCAACCTGGGGTACAATACGATGTACATGGTCATCTAGATGAGTGTATGCAAGCTATGAATATAAACACAGAATAGAGCACATAGCTTAAGTCCACACTTGGACCTCGGATGCCAACTCGTGGTCTTAGTCGGAATTAACTACCATAACCACACAAATAGCCCTATACGAGAAACAAGTCCCGGCCTCACTGCTCTCATTGTCGAATGAAAGGTGCACTAGCTCAAGATCCCGAGGAGCTCTCGATCGGTATTTGTAATGAGCGTAAGCATGCACCGCGTGCTTCTACGCACTATGGGGGTGTCGGGTCCAGTGGCAAGTCGCCCATATCCGGATACCCGCCTAACTAAATCTCCGGATCGGTGTCACCGACATAGGGGTGTGAGACACGGACACGTGAACTATGTCACTGTACCACCTTTGAGGCTAAGGAACGGGTCGTGGTAGGCTTACACCGTGAAGTCGTCCTTACCTTAACAGTGGCAATCAGGGCTCTTTGCCGAACACGCACGCCGGGCGTGCTTGCCGGTGGGGACTAGGCATTGCCAAGTCATCATCCCGACCATTGGGGCATCGCTTAGACTACCACCCTCACCCAAGATTGCAGGGCCTACCGGTTGGGATAGCTAATCCCTCACGGGGTCCAAGGACGGAGAACTGTCTCGAACGTCCTTGCCATGGATGCAAGATACTTTATGCATCAGGCCCGGATGATGCTATCTACCTGAATTCTAACCTGCCTTAACAATCAACAAACAATCCAATACAATCCCATACGTGCTAAAAAAGAATACAACGAACCTAGCATGATACTACGGAGCAAGAACAGATACGAGCATGCCAGAAAGGAACAACCTAGCATGGACTAACATGAGAGAACAACATACGAAGTCATGCCAGTCGGAATTCAGAACAGAGCACCTAAACTAAACATGCTGATAATCACAAACAAACATACAAACAACAATCACAAAGAACATCGCAGGGTCCACACAACTCCGGTAAGAAATCCTTACCTGGCCGGGAGGCAACTACACACAAAATCCTAAGCTGCGATCGATCCCGAGCTAGCTAACGAGAACCTAACAAAATCGCAGGGTCTTTAGAGTGTGATTATCTTTGCCAAATCTTTGAAACAACCCGTCTAGGCAAGAACTTTAAGTTTTCAACGCATAAATCCTTTACATTTTTTGGTTTTCCCTCGCGAAACATGGTGATGCGACATTGGAATAGTTTACATTGAACGTTGTTACCAAAAACTCGAAACAAATACTCGTAGGATTAACTTTCAGTTTTAAATGCTAAAATCTATCCGAGTTTTTCGTTTTCGCTCCCGAAACATCGTAATGCAACATTGGAACATTTTGTGTGAAACGTTTGCGCCAAATAATCGAAAGAAACATTCTCGGGACGAACTTTAGGTTTTCCACGCATAAATCTATCCTAGTTTTTGGTTTTCCCTTCTGAAACATTGTCGGATGAGTATGTTTGAGGAATGAAGTTTTTTAAAAAGATTTTTCGGTGTGGATACTTTGATTCCACCTCGTTGGATTTAATACTTTGAAAATTTTGAGTTTGGAATAAGCGATCCGGCTCGAATCTTTTTTATCAGGGTTGTGAAATATCTTAGCTGATTTCGTGTCAACTAAGATTAATTCGGAAAACCGTCGGATTTTTTGATGAGTTTCCGGCATGAAGAAAAAGCCGGTTGGGAAAATGTTGTCGACAATGTTTTAGATGATTGGGTCGTCGAACTTTGGCTCTATGATGAACTCTCCATAAGGAGTGTTCTTTTTTAAATAACCCTTAATTTCGGGTTTTGGTATGAATCTGTCGGGGATGACAGAATTGTAGAACATCGTTGGGTTCGAAGAACTTGTCGACGTGTTTTGAATCGGCCTCACCGAAGGTGCAGGCGAGATCTGGGTTTTAGACCTAGACTTGGACTTGCCTTTTGACATGTTCACAAGAGTGAAATCAGAGTTAATAGCATATGAATCAGGCGTCATCTTAGCACCTAAGGATTGCTTTGAGGATGCAGCTGAAGGCTGCTCAGGTGCAGCAGTAGGCTGCCTTGAAGCGGAGGCATTTATGCCTCTACCTCTAGAGCTTCTTCTTTGGCTCATTAGCAAAGAGAGAAGATTGAGAGAGAGGAGAGAGGAACTCTCTTGAGACGTAATCTGCTAGGGCGTTTTCCGTCCCTTTTATTGGCAAAACCTCAAAATTAAAGCATGATAAAATGACTTGCCATCTAGCAAAAATTTGCTTTGAAACCAGATTTTTTACATCTTTTTCCAAAATGAACTTAGATGATCTGGAATCAGTTTTGATTAAATAGTTTTTGTTAATCAGATCTCTTTGAAATTTCTGTACACACAGTACTATTGCAAGGATTTCCTTTTTTACCGTTGAGTAATTTTTTTGGGCGTCGTTCCAAACGCCAGAGTGGAATCGCACTATGGATTCCTTCTTATCAATACACTGTTTTAAGATTCCTCCGTATCCGATGTCGGATGCATCAGTCTCCACTATAATGCTTGCTTTGTCATTAAACAAACTCAAACAGGGTATTGATTTGACTAAAGCCTTTATTTTTTGGACGACAACAGTATGCTTGTCGGTCTAAGGCTTCGGATTCTTTTTTAGTCTCTCAAAAAGAGGTTTGCAAATGGGTCTGATGTCCTTTAGGAATTTGGCCACATAATTGAGGCAACCCAAAAACCTTTGTAATTGGGTTTTGTCGGTGATTTGGTCCGGAAAGTTTAAAGCAAACTCTATGGACCTATGGATGGGCTTAATGAGGCCCAAATTGATATCAAATCCGAGAAAGCAGATTTGGGTTTGAAATAGTTTAATTTTCTTGGCCAAAACAACAAGGCCATTTCTTTTGATAACGTTGTAAAACGTTTAAGGTGTTTGAAATGTTGATCATAGTTTTGTGAAAAAATCAAAACATCGTCAATGTAAACTATTGAAAATTCTCGAAAACCATTGAAAATGTCATTCATGATTTTTTGAAATTCGAATGGAGCGTTTTTTAAGCCAAATGGCATGATGTTCCATTCGTATTGTCTAAACGGGACATTGAAAGCAGTTTTGTATCGATCCTTTTCTGCAATTTGAATTTGCCAAAACCCAGACTTAAGATCGAATTTTGAAAATACTTTCGCATTTGAAATGCGTTTGATTAAATCCGTTTTATTGGGAATCTGATACCGAATCCACTCTAAAAATTTGTTTAAGGGTTTGTAATTGATTACCAGCCTGGGGACACCTCGTTCCTTCTCAGCTAGGTTATTGACGTAAAATGTTGCACAAGACCATGGGCTCTTGGAAGGCCTAATCAGCTTTTTCTGCAACAAGTCATCAATTTCTTTCTTGCAAATAGCAAGAAGATTAGCATTCATTTGAATCGGTCTTGACTTTGTCGGAATTGATTCTTCCTTAAAGTCTTTTGTATTGGGGAGAGAAACGACATGGCGTTTTCTTTCCCAAAATGCATTAGGGAAGTCTGAATAGACATCCTGTTCAAGCTTCTTTTGAAATTGATCAACCCTAATTTTGATTCTCGAATTGCGCAATTGATCTTCAATTTTCTTATAAGTTATTTCTTCTTTAAGAAAGTTGATTTGATTTTCTTTAATTTGAACTACATCAACAACGTGAGTTTTCACGGGTTGAGTGAATTCAAAGATGATTCTAGAATCAAGGATGCTTGATTCTAGACCCTTTTCTGTAATTTGAAATGGGTATAATTGAGACAAGAATGATGTTCCTAATATGATTTCCATATTAAGATCCTTAACTAACATGAAGGTATTTACGAAGCAAATACCATTCTTGCATATATGAGCATTTGATAATTTGTAGTCAATTTTGAGCTGATCGCTGTTAGCGCTCCATAGCTCGACTTGAGTTTTTTCAAAATACTTTGAAGGTATTCTACCTTCACGAATGCAGTTTTGATCTGCACCTGAATCTAGCAGGGCGATCAAATCCGTTTTGAAATTATGTACCTTTAGGGTAACATGAGTATACCACTTTTGATAAGGCATCTCGGTGATCTGGTCAGCGAAGGACTGCTGTTCCTCGGGGATCTCGGCCTCTTGATCGTCATCTTCCATGATTGGTGCGCTTCTGAGGGTGGCAACTTCTACCCAAAGCTTTGAAACATGGTTGACCATGTCAACCTTGAGCAGTTAAACCTCGGCCTTGAGGTTCTTAACCTCGGTTTGAAGGTCCTAGGTTGTCACGGTTTTCTTCATGGGAAACCGCTTCATGATATCGTCGATGTCGTATGGTTTATACCACTCCTTTTGTTTCGTCTTATCGTGCTTCGTCTTCTGGGTTTGTTCTGAAGCATCGAGGGAGACTTTAAGATCGGCTATGTCCTTCTTTTGTATCACTGGATCATTTACTCACTCATCAATATCAAAGAGAGCTCGTTGATCCATTGTAAGGACGTTGACACAACCACCACACGCCCTTGTGCCATCGTGGCCGTCTGAATCATCCTCTCTTGAATCATCATCAGAGTCCTCATGGTCTTCGAGGATCTGATAGATTGCATGGTCACTACTGTCATATCCTTCAGACTCGGAATCTGAAAGGATAAGATTCAGTATTTGATTCTTGAGCTCTTCGTCAATGTCAAGCTCATTGATTTTGCCACGAACCGGACACCTATTTGCGAAGTGGCCCATGAGTTTGCACTTGAAGCAGACTTCTTTTCCCCGATGGGGAATATACTTACCCTTACCCTGATATCGATTTTGATAGCGGGGTTTTCGGTTTTGATTGTAAGAGTTTCTCTTCTGGTAGGCTTGGTTATCATACCTAGCCGCACGCGAAGATCCAAAATGTTTCTTATGACTCTTACGTCTTGAGGTAGAAGGTTGTTCAATTCCCTTACAAACATATTGGTCGCAGAAGGATCCTAAGATAGCTTTTCCTACCCTTGAATTATCAATTTTCTTACGGAGCTTATGTTGTCCGCAGAGTTCAATACCTTCTTTGATTATGAAGGAGCTTATATCTCCGTAGGTCAGGGAGTCCCAGTCAATGGTTCCCCCACCTTCAGCCAGAAGACCCTCTTCAATCCTTTGAGAAAAGTGATTAGGAAGACCTTCTATGAACTTCTGTTTCCAGATTGGCAAGGCGCAATCTGTTCGAATCATGACCTTGGTCATGAACATGTCTTTGTACCACCTGAAATCTCCCAGAGATTTGCATTTCATTTTTAGGAGAATGGTGGCTGATCTTTCTTGATACAGGGTTGGATCTCCAATGAAAAACTTTGTAATGGTGTACATGAGCGTATTGACCGCATCTTGTACATTTTTTGTTTCAGGGAGAGCTCCTTCTTCCTGCTTGACAATTATCATTCTCACATGAGTAAGGATGGCTTTCTTGTCTTCTCTAGACAAAAATTTGTCCCACCAGACTTTGAAGATTCCAGTGAATCTAGAGACCAATATTTGACAGATCTAGTGATCTGTATTATCCTTTAATTTGTAGGCGCTTGCTGCCATTAACATTTTGTTAATGACATTCATGATAAGATAATCTGATAGGCCATCCATGTGTCCATTCATAGATTGCTTCGCCACTATAGCTGGCGGCCGTCATTTGAATTTTTTCTTCAAATGACACATCTGGGAATGAGAGCCTTCTATAATATTGTCTTTGATCACAAATGAAAGAGGTATCTCTGAGGGCAGAGACTCCATATGAGGTATCCCTGGGGCAAAGACTCCTTGATTCAAATATTCTTTTCTGAACCTTTCGATATCGTATTCTGAAGGTTTGAAAATGACATTGATTCCTTGATCTGACGAGGGAGAAGGGGTATTTCTTTTTTGTTCTCAAAGCATTCTTTGAATGTTGTCGAGAGCATCTTTACCCTTGTCGAGCCTGATGCTTTTACTCAACGTTGGAGGTTTGAATAATTGTTTGGATTTATCCACTGCTGGATAATCTTTGAAATCAGATAAGGGAGAACTGAAGCAGGGTTTTGCTTCTTTGTGGATCTTCTCCTCGATCTTGTCAACTTGCTTTGCAATTGTTGAAAGCAGCTTGTTTGAATAGTTATTTTGATGCTGGATATTTCTTATATCCTTAAGAGATGGAGGATCTCTTTCATCTCTTGAGATGGTTCTAAATGGAGATGCTATGACTGTATCTCCATATGTTGTCTCGCTTTCCACTTCTTCAGGTGGGGGGGGGGTGAGTGCCATAGACAATTCCTCGTTGTGTGGTCTTTCACTTTGATTCAGTGAGGACATTAACTCCGAGTTCCATCCAAATAAAGAATGGAATGTCTTGTTGTGCGTTCTCCATGTAGGAATACCATTGAGAACGGAGGGTCTTCCGTTCTTCATCTGAATGATCTTTGAAGAATCTATCCCTTTTCTCCTTGTTTTCTCTAGAAAGAAAGTCTTTCTTGAAAAGTTCTTTGCTGATAGAAAAGGAATTTGTGAAGTATCCACAAAATCAGTAATTTGATAGGTTGCTTTTGGAAACCACCAACATTTCTGAATGATGCGAACAAACCACCAACATTTATTCCTAATACAAAGATAAGTAATTTGATAGCTGAAGTAATGTATGAGATTTTCCCTTCAATGGAGAGTGAGGCAAGCTCATCAACAAAGTTTGTTTCATTAGTCCAAGCATGTTCAAAAACTTAGCTTGCCATGCAACACAATTTCCAAGAAAAATAAACCTTTTCCAAATCATTTTTTATATTTCTTATGTTTTTTGCTATTTTTATTTATTTGACCAATTTGTAATGGGTAGTTAAATCTAACATAGAAAGTCATATTCTTTAGGGTGGTGGAACTACCTTCCTATATATTATTTATTTATTTATTTATAGTGGTTCCTAATTAGTAGGAAACTAGTTTGGTTGTTGTTATTTTTATTTTTAGACTTGAGAAGCCCTATTTAAAGGGTCTTGTATTCTTAAGAAAGGACATTCAAGTTTTATGCAAATACATTCCAACTTTGTTTATCTCTTGCTTTTAGAGAAAACTAAAATTTTCCTTTGCTATTTCAACTTTGGCCTGTTGAATGGTGTTCTAAGTAGTGAAATCTTTATCTTAGATTGAATTTGGTTTGCACTAGGAATCCAATTTGCGTGGTGTAACCTGTATCGCAAGTTTTCGTAGTTTTATCTCATTTTTCTTTCCAATTCGATCCTGATTTGTGTGATTGCTTATTTAGAAAATTATACAACAAATTCATTGTTGGAAAGAATGGAGTGCAAGTTGATGGATAAAATGTTAAGGCTATTCAAGAATGGCCAACACCCACAAATGCAACCGAGGTAAGATCTTTTCATGGTTTGGTTAGTTTCTATAGGAGGTTTATTAAGAATTTCAGTAGCGTAGCCTCACCATTGAATGATCTTGCTAAGAAGAATGTTAAATTTGAATGGAAACAAAAGCAAGAAAATGCATTCAATGAACTTAAAGAAAAATTGAGTAATGCACCTTGTCTTTCTCTACCTAACTTTGATAAATCTTTTGAGATTGAATGTGATGTAAGTGAAATAGGTATAGGGGCTGTTTTGATGCAAGAGCAAAGGCCAATCTTGTTGTTTAGTGAAAAGCTAAATGGAGCACAACTCAAATACCCAACATATGACAAAGAGCTACATGCACTTGTTAGGGCTTTGCAAGTTTGGTAACATTACTTGTGGCCAAAAGAGTTTGTCATCCACACGGATCATGAAAGTTTGAAGCGTCTCAAGAGCTAAATAAAGCTAAATAAGAGACATGCAAAGTGGGTAAAATTCATTGAGACATTTTCTTATGTCATTCATTATAAGAAAGGTAAGGACAATGTGGTGGCTGATGCATTGTCAATAAGGTATGCATTATTTTCTTCTCTTAGTGCAAAAATTCTTGGTTTTAAACACATGATTGAGTTGTACAAAGTTGAGAAATCTGAATTTCATGGTGTTTATATGCAATGCTTAGGAGGAAATAATGTCTGTGATCATATTGTATTTGATGACATGCTTTTTAGGAAAGGGAAGCTTTGTATTCCTAAGTGTTCAATTAGGGACATGCTTGTAAAAGAAGCTCATGGGGAGGACTTATGGGACATTTTGGGGAATTTAAAACATATAGCATGTTGAGTGAACACTTTTATTGGTTAAAAATGAGGAAGACGTGAACAAAGTATGCAAACAATGTTTCAATGTAAAGAGGCTATGATATGAATCAGACAACTGATTCATTTCATGTCCCTAAAGGACCAATTACAAGAAGTAAGGCAAAGAAGATTCAAGAAGCATATATATTACATCTTCAAAAGCTTGCCAATGCACAAGAAGAGATAAAGCTTTTTCAATCCGAATTTATTTACAACATTAGCACAACAAGTAAAGAAGAGATTGAAGTGAAGATGGCATGAGAGTAGTCATTTATTTTGGAAGATGACAACATGGCATAATTTTAAATAAAGAAATTTCTAGATTTCTTATTTTGGGACTTTTTTATTTTAATGCTTGCCAGCCATGCTCATAATTGCAAGGGACCATCTAGAAGAGTTGGTTGAGTCTATTTAAAGCATATCTACCCTTTTTCTGGCATTTAAGCCATGCAATTGACTTTTGGCTTCTTATGTCTTATTTTCTACAAAATGCATTTAATAGCTTTTTTAGTCCTTTTTGTATTCCAAGGCATGCCCGAATTTTTTGCCTTTAAAATTGCTTGTAAAACATCATTTTGGAGAGATTTTTTATTGAAAAAACATGTGTTTTCTTGAACCCCATTTGGTGTTTCATTTCTTTCAATTCTTGCTTAAGGTTTGAAGTTAAATCATTTCATTGGATTAGTCTTGATCTAGCTAATTCTGGAGTGAGCTGTCTTAGGATCTAAAGAGTGACTGTTTAAGATTTTAAGTATGATCTAAGTTAAGTCTTTATTGTAAGTTTTTTGCAAGGATACTAGAAGGACTTCTAGCTTTGTATTCAAGCAACGTTTGACACTTATTAGGCTAATTCTAAGACACAACCACATGGTCTTTACACACCTTTAGATGTTCCTAGCAAACCTTGGGTTGACATTAGCATGGATTTTGTTCTAGGATTACCAAAGACTAAGAGACATCATGATAGCATTTTTGTTGTTGTTGATAGGTTTAGTAAGATGACACATTTCATTCGATGTAACAAAACAGATGATGCTACTAACATAGCTAATCTTTTCTTTAGGGAAATGATTAGATTCATGAAATTCCCAAAACAATTGTGAGTGATAGAGATATCAAATTTTTAAGTCATTTTTTGAAAGTCTTATGGGAAAAATTGGGTACCAAGCTTTTGTTTTCAACAGCATGTCACCCCCAAACTGATGGACAAACCGAGGTGGTTAATAGAACGTTAGGAGCCCTACTTAGATCCTAAATTTCAAAGAATCTGAATACATGGGAAGAGACTCTACCATTTTTGGAATTTGCATACAATAGAGCGGTGCATCGCACCACTCATTGTTCACATTTTGAGATTGTGTGATATGAATTCAACTAACACCTTATTGCATTCACATGAAGGAGCAATTACAAGAAGAAGGAAAAGAAGATTCCAAGAGGATTATGAAAATTACATGGCAGAATTTTAAATAAAGAAATTTCTAGATTTCTTATTATGGGACATTTTGATTTCAATGCTTGCCAACCATGCTCATAATTGCAAGGGACCTTCTAGAAGAGTTGGTTGAGTCTATTTAAAGCATATATACCCTTTTGTCTATCATTTAAGCCATGCAATTGAGTTTTGGTTTCCTAGGCCTTATTTTCTACAAAATGCATTTAATAGCTTTTTGAGTTCTTTTTGTATTTCAAGGCATGCACGAATTTTTTGCCTTTAAAATGGCTTGTAATTCATCATTTTGGAGAGATTTTATGAATGAAAAACTTGTGTTTCCTTAGACCTCATTTGGTGTTGTCTTTCTTTCAAATCTTGCTTTAGGTTTGAAGTTAAATCAATTCATTGGATTAGTCTTGATCAAACTAATTGATAAGCGCCAAACGTTGCTTGAATTTTACAAAGCTAGAGGTCCTTCTAGGATCCTTGTAAAAAGTCACAATGATAGCTAACTTAGATCACACTCAAAATCTAAAATGGTCACTCTTAGATCCTAAGACAACTCACTCCAGAATTAGTTTGATCAAGGCTAATCCAATGAATTGATTTATCTTCAAACCTAAAGCAAGATTTGAAAGAAAAGAAACACCAAATGGGGTTCAAGAAAACACAAGTTTTTCATTCATAAGATCTGTCCAAAATGATGAATTACAAGCCATTTTAAAGGCCAAAAATTCGTGCATGCCTTGAAATACAAAAAGGACTCAAAAAACTATTAAATGCATTTTGTAGAAAATAAGGCCTAGGAAACCAAAACTCAATTGCATGGCTTAAATGATAGACAAAAGGGTAGATATGCTTTAAATAGACTCAACCAACTCTTCTAGAAGGTCCCTTGCAATTATGAGCATGGTTGGCAAGCATTGAAATCAAAAAGTCCCAAAATAAGAAATCTAGAAATTTCTTTATTTAAAATTCTGCCATGTAATTTTCATAATCCTCTTGGAATCTTCTTTTCCTTCTTCTTGTAATTGCTCCTTCATGTGAATGCAATAAGGTGTTAGTTGAATTCATATCACTAATTCTGGAGTGAGTTGTCTTAGGATCTAAGAGTGGCCATTTTAGAGTTTGAGTGTGATCTAAGCTAGCTATCATTGTGAGTCTTTACAAGGATCCTAGAAGGACCTCTAGCTTTGTAAAATTCAAGCAACGATCGGCGCTTATCATTTGATATCAAAGCATTTTGTCGACATTCATTGGCCGGCTCTAGAGATAAACTATCTTTTCAACATGTCACACAATGAACACAATTCAACACATGTACCGGGTTTTAGTACCGTTCTTGAAGCTCTTAAAGATATGTTGGAAATGATGAGAGAAGATATGGAAGAAAGAAGAGCACATCGCAAAAGGATGTCTTCACGGTATACTAATCCTAAACCAATTTCAAATACTCAATTTTTTTTGGAGAATGATAATTTATGTGATGAAGTTCAGCCTATGGTTGAAGTAGAAAGTGGAAAAATTGAAAATGAAATGCTTTATTCCTTAGTGGCAACACATGCTAATGAGGTCAGTAGGGGATTAGATTGTAAGGACTTATTTTCTTGTATCCCTTCTACTATTGTAAAACCTATGCTTAATGATGTACATATTGATGTGTGTGAGTTTGGGAAAAAGGCACAAAAGGCTAAAACAAAAGCAAATGAATTTATGGAAAAAGAATCTTGTCAGAAAATGAGTGTGAGAGATAAGCATGAGATTAGTTTATGGCCTATAGAAAAAAATGAGAGAAAAGCCAAAATTATGCGCTCGTGTGAAAGAGTCAATGAGGTTAAATCTATTTTGTTTTCAAAGCAAAATATTTTTAGACTTTTATATAAAGGAACTTGTTATTTAACTGGTGAGCTCAAACCATGTTTGTCTAGTGTTTCTTTTGAGTTCTTACAGGAAGCAAAAGATCTTATACAACATCTCGAAGCGAAGATTCCTTCTAAAGTAGAGAATGTCCACAAACACAATGCCAACTTGTTTATTATGATGAAATACTCCAAATTTTCTTCTAAGTTCATCCATGGCAGCAAGCATAAAGTGTTCAAAAGAAGACATAAAGATTTTGATTTGAGGACAAATCCTTTTAAAGAAAGGGGGGATGATATGAATTCAACTAACACCTTATTGCATTCACATGAAGGAGCAATTACAAGAAGAAGGAAAAGAAGATTCCAAGAGGATTATGAAAATTACATGACAGAATTTTAAATAAAGAAATTTCTAGATTTCTTATTTTGGGACTTTTTGATTTCAATGCTTGCCAACCAGGCTCATAATTGCAAGGGACCTTCTAGAAGAGTTGGTTGAGTCTATTTAAAGCACATATACCCTTTTGTCTATAATTTAAGCCATGCAATTGAGTTTTGGTTTCCTAGGCCTTATTTTCTACAAAATGCATTTAATAGCTTTTTGAGTCCTTTTTGTATTTCAAGGCATGCACGAATTTTTTGCCTTTAAAATGGCTTGTAATTCATCATTTTGGAGAGATTTTATGAATGAAAAACTTGTGTTTTCTTAGACCTCATTTGGTGTTGTCTTTCTTTCAAATCTTGCAAGGTTTGAAGTTAAATCAATTCATTGGATTAGTCTTGATCAAACTAATTCTGGAGTGAGTTGTCTTAGGATCGAAGAGTGGTCATTTTAGATTTTGAGTGTGATCTAAGCTAGCTATCATTGTGAGTCTTTACAATGATCCTTGAAGGACCTCTAGCTTTGTAAAATTCAAGCAACGATCGGCGCTTATCATTGTGTATGGCTTTAGTCCTTTAACTCTACTAGATTTATCGCCATTGCCGCCTTGATAGCCAAAATAGCCCTAATGAAGATGATAATATTAACAAACCGACAACATTTATTCTTGATACAAAGATTAGTAATTTAGTAGCTAAAGTAATGTATGAGATTTTCCCCTCAATGGAGAGTGAGGCAAGTTCATCAAGCTCATCTACAAAGTTTGTTTCATTAGTCCAAGCATGTTTAGAAACTTAGCTAGCCATGCAACACAATTTCCAACCAGAACAAACCTTTTCCAAATAATTTTTTTTATTTCTTATGTTTTTTGCTATTTTAATTTATTTGACCAATTTGTAATGGGTAGTTAAATCCAACATAGAAAGTCTTATTCTTTAGGGTGGTGGAACTACCTTCCTAAAAATTATTTATTTATTTATTTTAGTGGTTCCTAATGAGTAGGAAACTAGTTTGGTTGTTGTTATTGTTATTTTTAGACTTAGAGAAGCCGTATTTAAGGGTCTTGTATTCTTGAGAAAGGAAATTCAAGTTTTATGAAAATACATTCTGATAAGCGCCGATCCTTACGAGAATTTTACAAAGCTAGAAGTCCTTCTAGGATCTTTGTAAAAACTCAAAATGATAGCTAACTTAGATCACACTCAAAATCTAAAATGGTCACTCTTAGATCCTAAGACAACTCACTCCAGAATAAGTTTGATCAAGACTAATCCAATGAATTGATTTAACTTCAAACCTAAAGCAAGATTTGAAAAAAAGACAACACCAAATGGGGTCTAAGAAAACAAAAGTTTTTCAATCATAATTCTCTTCAAAATGATGTATTACATGCCATTTTAAAGACAAAAAATTCGTGCATGCCTTGGAATACAAAAAGGACTAAAAAGCCATTAAATGCATTTTGTAGAAAATAAGACCTAGGAAACAAAAACACAATTGCATGGCTTAAATGCTAGACAAAAGGGTAGATATGCTTTCAATAGACTCAACCAACTCTTCTAGAAGGTCCCTTGCAATTATGAGAATGGTTGGCAAACATTGAAATAAAAAAGTCCCAAAATAAGAAATCTAGAAATTTCTTTATTTAAAATTCTGCCATGTAATTTTTATAATCCTCTTGGAATCTTCTTTTCCTTCTTCTTGTAATTGCTCCTTCATATGAATGCAATAAGTTGGTAGTTGAATTCATATCGTCCCCCCTTTCTTTAAAAGGATTTGTCCTCAAAGTAAAATCTTTATGTCTTCTTTTGAACACTTTATGCTTGTTGCCATGGATGAACTTAGAAGAAAATTTGAATTATTTCATCATAATAACAAGTTGGCATTGTGTTTGTGGACATTCTGTACTTTAGAAGTTATCTTCGCTTCGAGATGTTGTATAAGATCTTTTGCTTCATGTAAGAACTCAAAAGAAACACTAGACAAACATGGTTTGAGCTCACCCGTTAAATAACAGGTTCCTTTATATAAAAGTCTACAAATATTTTGCTTTGAAAACAAAATAGATTTAACCTCATTGACTCTTTCACACGAGCTCACAATTTTGGTTTTTCTCTCATTTTTTTGTATAAGCCATAAACAAATCTCATGCTTATCTCTCACACTCATTTTCTCACAAGATTCTTTTTCCATAAATTCATTTGCTTTTGTTTTAGCCTTTTGTGCCTTTTTCCCAAACTCATACACATCAATATGTACATCATTAAGCATAGGTTTTACAATAGTAGAAGGGATACAAGTAAATAAGTCCTTACAATCTAATCCCCTACTGACCTCATTAGCATGTGTTGCAACTAAACCATAAAGCATTTCATTTTCAATTTTTCCACTTTCTATTTCAACCATAGGCTGAACTTCATCACATAAATTATCATTTTCCAAAGACAATTGAGTATTTGAAATTAGTTTAGGATTAGTGTACCTTGAAGACATCCTTTTGCGATGTGCTCTTCTTTTTTCCATATTTTCTCTATTCATTTCAACATATCTTTAAGAGTTTCAAGAACGGAACTAAAACCCGGTACATGTGTTGAATTGTGTCATTATGTTACATGTTGAAAAGATAGTTTACCTCTAGAGACGCCCAAGGAATGTCGACAAAATGCTCTGATACCAAATGATAAGCGGCAAATGTTACTTGAATTTTACAAAGCTAAAGGTCCTTCTAGGATCTTTGTAAAAACTCACAATGATAGCTAACTTAGATCACACTCAAAATCCAAAATGGTCACTCTTAGATCCTAAGACAACTCACTCCAGAATTAGTTTGACAAAGACTAATCCAATGAATTGATTTAACTTCAAACCTAATGCAAGATTTGAAAAAAAGACAACACTAAAGGGGGTCTAAGAAAACTCAAGTTTTTCAATCATAAATCTCTCCAAAATGATGTATTACAAGCCATTTTAAAGGCAAAAAATTCGTGCATGCCTTGGAATACAGAAAGAACTCAAAAAGCCATTGCATTTTGTATAAAATAAGACCTAGGAAATCAAAGCACAATTGCATGGCTTAAATGCTAGACAAAAGGGTAGAGATGCTATAAATAGACTCAACCAACTCTTCTAGAAGGTCCCTTGCAATTATGAGCATGGATGGCAAGCATTGAAATAAAAAAGTCCCAAAATAAGAAATCTAAAAATTTCTTTATTTAAAATTCTGCCATGTAATTTTTATAACCCTCTTGGAATCTTCTTTTCCTTCTTCTTGTAATTGCTCCTTCATGTGAATGCAATAAGTTGGTAGTTGAATTCATATCACATTCCAACTTTGTTTATCTCTTTCTTTAAGAGAAACTAAGAATTTCCTTTACTATTTCAACTTTGGCTTGTTGAATGGTGTTCTAAGGTCACTAATTCAAGCTAAGTTGATAAGCGCCGATCGTTGCTTGAATTTTACAAAGCTGAGGTTCTTCTAGGATACTTTTAAAAACTCACAATGATAGCTAACTTAGATCACACCCAAAATCTAAAATGGTCACTCTTAGATCCTAAGACAACTCACTCCAGAAATAGTTTAATCAAGACTAATTCAATGAATTGATTTAACTTCAAACCTAAAGCAAGATATAAAAGAAATGAAACACCAAATGGGGTTCAAGAAAACACAAGTTTTACATTCATAAATCTGTCCAAAATGATATATTACAAGACATTTTAACGGCAAAAAATTCGTGCATGCCTTGGAATACAAAAATGACTCAAAAAGCTATTAAATGCATTTTGTAGAAAATAAGGCCTAGGAAACCAAAACTTAATTGCATGGCTTAAATGCTAGACAAAAGGGTAGATATGCTTTAAATAGACTTAACCAACTCTTCTAGAAGGTCCCTTGTATTTATGAGCATGGTTGGCAAGCATTGAAATAAAAAAAACTCAAAATAAGAAATCTTGAAATTTCTTTATTTAAAATTCTGCCATGTTGTCATCTTCCAAAATAAATCTACTCTCATGCCATCTTCACTTCAAGCTCTTCTTCACTTGTTGTGCTAATGGTGTAAATAATTTCGCAATGACAAAGCTTTATCTCTTCTTTTGCATTGGCAAGCATTTGAAAATGTAATATATAAGCCTCTTGAATCTTCTTTGCCTTGCTTCTTGTAATAGGTCTTTCAGGTACATGCAATGAATCATTTGTTTGATTCGTATCATCCCCCCTTTCTTTTAAAGGATTTGACCCCAAATCAAGATCTTCAGTTCCTACATCAGAAGGAGTCAAGTTAGCCACATTAAAAGTAGAACTTACATTGTACTCACCTCGAAGATCTAGCTTGTATTCATTATCATTGATTCGTTCAAGTACTTGAAAAGGACCATCTCCCCTCGGTTGTAGTTTAGACTTCGTTTGATCTGGAAACCTCTCTTTTCGTAGATCAAACCCAATCTCCCTTTTTAAAAATCAATTGCTTTCTCCCATGATTTTTTTGTAGTGATTAGCTTCTGATTTTTCTTTTCAATCCTTTCTTTGATTTCTTTGTGCAATTCTTTTACGTATTCAGCCTTAGAAGATGTTGCATCACTAGTAAATATATTAGGCGGCAATGGTGATAAATCTAGTGGAGTTAAAGGATTAAAGCCATACACAATCTCAAAAGGTGAACAATGAATGGTGCTATGTATCGCTCTATTGTATGCAAATTCCACAAATGGTAGAGTCTCTTCCCATGTATTTAGATTCTTTGAAATTAAGGATCTAAGTAGGGCTCCTAACGTTCTATTAACACCTCAGTTTGTCCATCAGTTTGGGGGTGACATGTTGTAGAAAATAAAAGCTTGGTACCCAATTTTCCCCATAAGACTTTCCAAATATGACTTAAAAATTTGACATCCCTATAACTCACAATTGTTTTGGGAATTCCATGTAATCTAACCACTTCCCTAAAGAAAAGATTAGCTATGTTAGTAGCATCATCTATTTTGTTACATGGAATGTAATGTGCCATCTTACTAAACCTATCAACAACAACAAAAATGCTATGATGATGTCTCTTAGTTTTTGGTAATCCTAGAACAAAATCCATGTTAATGTCAACCCAAGATTTGCTAGGAACATCTAAAGGTGTGTAAAGACCATGTGGTTGTGTCTTAGACTTAGCCTCTTTACATTTGAAACATTGTTTGCATACTTTGTTCACATCCTTCCTCATTTTCAACCAATAAAAGTGTTCACTCAACATGCTATATGTTTTAAATTCCCCAAAATGTCCCATAAGTCCTCCCCCATGAGCTTTTTTTTACAAGTAACTCCCTAATTGAACACTTAAGAATACAAAGCTTCCCTTTCCAAAAGAGCATGTCATTAAATACAATATGATCATGAACATTGTTCCCTCCTAAGCATTGCATATAAACATCATAAAATTCAGATTTCTCAACTTTGTACAACTCAATCATGTGTTTAAAACCAAGAATTTTTGCACTAAGAGAAGAAAATAATGCATACCTTCTTGACAATGCATCAGCCACCATATTATCCTTACCTTTCTTGTAATGAATGACATAAGGAAATGTCTCAATGAATTCTACCCACTTCGCATGTCTCTTATTTAGCTTTGTTTGGCTCAGAGATGCTTCAAACTTTCATGATCTGTGTGGATGACAAACTCTCTAGGGCGCAAGTAATGTTGCCAAACTTGCAAAGCCCTAACAAGTGCATGTAGCTCTTTGTCATATGTCGGGTATTTGAGTTGTGCTCCATTTAGCTTTTCACTAAAGAACATGATTGGTCTTTTCTCTTGCATCAAAACAGCCCCTATACCTATTCCACTTGCATCACATTCAATCTCAAAAGATTTATCAAAGTTAGGTAGAGAAAGACAAGTTGCATTAGTCAATTTTTCTATAAGTTCATTGAATGCATTTTCTTGCTTTTGTTTCCATTCAAATTTCACATTCTTCTTAACAAGTTCATTCAATGGTGAGGCTATGCTACTGAAATCCTTAATAAACCTTCTATAGAAACTAGCCAAACCATGAAACGATCTTACCTCGCTTGCATTTGTGGGTGTTGGCCATTCTCGAATAGCCTTAACCTTTTCTTCATCAACTTGCACTCCATTCTTTCCAACAATGAATCCTAGGAAATTAACTTGGTCTAGACAAAAACTACACTTTTTGAAGTTCGCATAAAGCTTCTCTTCTCTAAGTTTAAGTAAAATTGTCTTAACATGCAAAACATGATCATTCAAGCTTTTTGAGTAAATAAGGATATCATCAAAGTATACGACAACAAATTTTCCAATGTATTCTCTCAAAACATGATTCATTAATCGCATAAAAGTACTTGGTGCATTAGTAAGGCCAAATGGCATAACAAGCCACTCATAAAGCCCAAACTTCGTTTTAAAAGCAGTGTTCCACTCATCTCCTACATGCATTCTAATTTGATGATAACCACTCTTAAGATCTATTTTTGAAAACAAGTTTGCACCATGTAGTTCATCTAGCATATCATCTAATCTAGGAATGGGATGTCGATACTTTACCGTTATCTTGTTGATAGCTCGACAATCAACACACATCCTCCAAGTGCCATCTTTCTTTGGTACTAAAATAACCGGAACCGAACAAGGACTCATGCATTCTTTGAATCTCCTTTGTTTCGGTTGGATGGGTCCTTTAGGCAGCCATGTTTGGAAGAGTTGCTCCGGGAATGAAGTCAATTTGGTGCTCAATTCCTCTTAGAGGGGGTAATCCCATAGGTGCATTGATAAGGCAACCCTAATTCTCAGCCCAAAGATCCAAGCTTATGATGAAGCAAGAACCCTTGAATTAAGAGATTAACACCTCCTTATAAATTTGGGAACAACCAAGAGAAAAGGCTAGAATTTGATTACCTCTTAAGATCAATGATCTAGAAGCAAGATATGGAAGATCTTGTTCTAGATTGAGTCACTCCACAATCAAGCTTGATCAAGGCTGGATTGAATGGCTCAAATGCATTCTATCACAAGATTGCAAGGGAAACTTAGAAAAAGAGACAAAGAACATGCCCTAAAATTCTAAGAAAATGATCTCTTGGAGAGAGCTAATTTTCATTCATTCAAAATCTCAGTTTTACAACTTACTTCATGGCTATTTATAGCCTATGAAAGTTAAACCTAAAATAAAGAAACCAACATAATTACCATAATGCCATTGTTGCAAAATATAACCTAAAACATTAAAAAAAAGATTTTAAACATAGACTTGCATAAAAGCTCCTAAAATCTGAAAATTGATGTTTGTGTTGCCAACTCTAACATTTGTATTTCCCCTTGTCGAATGATTAAGACATTTAAATCAAGTCAAATGTCATTAATTCCATGGACAACTTCAATCTTGCATACATTGACTTCCAAAGCATCAAATGGTTCCTCTTCCCTTGAAATGGTCTCTAGCACATGAAATGAATTTTGAATTGAAGCTATCCAGCACGTCGAAGGTGAAGAATGAATGCTTGTTGAATCTTCTTTGCTTTGGATCGTGTAATAGGTCCAAGTGCAACTTGTGGAACTCCATGATCCTTATCATCTTCCCCCTCTTCGAAAGGATTCGTCCTCGAATCTGGAAGATCGATTTTGTAGGCATTGTTGTTAATCCTCTCAAGAACTTGAAAAGGACCATCTCCTCTTGGATGTAACTTGGTCTTCCTTTGAGATGGAAATCTCTCCTTTAAAAAATGAACCCAAACCCAATCTCCTGGTTTAAAAATGAATTCCTTTCGTCTTTTGTTAATTCGCGAAGCAACTTGGAAATTTTGTTTCTCAATTCTCTCTTTCACATCCTTGTGCAAATTCTTGATCAAATCTGCCTTATTTGTAGCTGCATCACTCAAAAAAACATTAGAAGGAATCAGAAGCAAATCAAGAGGTGTAAGTGGATTAAATTCATAAACAACTTCAAAAGGAGAACAATGAGTGGTACAAAGATGAGTAATTTGGAAGCTGAAGTAATGTATGAGATTTCCCCCTCAATGGAGAGTGAGGCAAGTTCATCAAGCTCATCAACAAAGTTTGTTTCATTAGTCCAAGCATGTTAAGAAACTTAGCTTGCCATGCAATACAATTTCCAAGCAAAACAAACCTTTTCCAAATCATTTTTTTTTATTTCTTATGTTTTTTTTGCTCTTTTCATTTATTTGACCAATTTGTAATGGGTAGTTAAATCCAACATAGAAAGTCCTATCCTTTAGGGTGGTGGAACTACCTTCATAAATATTATTTATTTATTTGTTTATTTATTTTAGCGGTTCCTAATTAGTAGGAAACTAGTTTGGTTGCTGTTATTGTTATTTCAGACTTGAGAAGCCCTATTTAAGGGTCTTGTAATCTTGAGAAAGGACATTGAAGTTTTATGCAAATACATTCTATCTCTTGCTTCTAGAGAAAACTAAGAATTTCCTTTGCTATTTCAACTTTGGTCTGTTAAATGGTGTTCTAAGGTCCCTAATTCAAGCTAAGTGGTGAAATCTTTAACTTAGATTGAATTTGGTTTGACCTAGGAATCTAATTTGCGTGTTGTAATCTTTATCGCAAGTTTTCCTAGTTCTATCTTCCTTTTCTTTCCAATTCGATCTCGATTTGTGTGATTGCTTAGTTAGGCAATTATACAACAATAGTAGTTTGGCATCCATACGGATTGATCACGATAGCTTTAGGCATCTCAGGAGTAAGAGAAAGCAATAAAAGAGACATTCTAAGTGGCAACAGCCACAAATGCAGTGGAGGTAAGATCTTCAAATGATTTAACTGGTTTCTAAAGGAGGTTTATCAGGACTTTCAGGAGCATAGCCTCCCATTGTAAAAAAGAACTTTATATATTCAGGAAAGCAAATTCAAGAGAAAGCATTCAATGAACTAAAAGAAAAATTGACCAATGCACCACATCTTGCTCTTTCTAATTCTTATTCATCTTTTGAGATTGAATGTGATGTAAATGGAATAGGTATAAGAGCTATTTTGATCACGAGAAAACAGGCCACATCAGGACTTTCAGGAGCATGGCCTCACCATCGCAAAAAGAACTTTATATATTCAGGAAAGCAAATGCAAGAGAAAGCATTCAGTGAATTAAAAGAAAAATTGGCCAATGGACCTCACAAGTGCATGTGGTTCTTTCTCATATGGCACGTATTTGAGTGGCTCTCTCTTTCACTTTTTACTAATAAACATGATTGGCCTTGTGTCGTGCCTTTGAAATAGCTCTTATGCCTATTTCGTTTGAATCTCATTAAATCTCAAATGAAAAGGTGGTGCATTCGCCAGTTTTTCTTTTAGTTTTGAATGCATTCTCTTGCTTTTGATTTCATTAGAATTTGACAATCTTTCTAACAAGTTCATTCTACTTTGAGGCTATGCTAATGAAATCGTTGATAAACTAGCTAAACCATGAAGGATCTTACCTCGGTTGAATTTGTGGGTGTTACCCTAACTTAGAATGCCTCTTTTGTAGGTTAATTTGGCTCTCGAGACGTTATAAGCTTTCATGATCCTTGTGGGTGACAAACTCTTTTGGCCACAATAAAGGCCACGAAACTTGCAGAGCCCTCACTAGTGCATGCAGTTCTTATTCAAATGACGCATATTTAGGATGTGCTCCATTTTTCTTTTCCCGAAGATATATGATTGGCCTGTTTTCTAGTATAAAAAATTGATCAGCGCCGATCGTTGCTTGAATTTTACAAAGCTAGAGGTTCTTCTAGGATCCTCATCATAACCCACAATGATAGCAACTTAGATCACACTCAAAATCTAAAATGGCCACTCTTAGATCCTAAGACAACTCACTCTAGAATTAGTTTGATCAAGACTAATCCAATGAATTGATTTAACTTCAAACCTAAGGCAAGATCTGAAAGAAATGAAACACCAAATGGGGTTCAAGAAAACACAAGTTTTTTCAATCATAAATTCAATCTAAAATGATGTATTGCGAACATTTTTAAAGGCCTAAAATTCGTGCATGCCTTGAGATACAAAAGGACTCAAAAAGACATCAAATGCATTTTTGTAGAAAATAAGATATAAGAAGCCAAAAGTCAATTGCAGGGCTAAAATGCTAGACAAAAGGGTAGATATGCTTTAAATAGACTCACCCAACTCTTCTAGAAGGTCATTTGCAATTATGAGCATGGTTGGCAAGCATTCAAATCAAAAAGTTCTAAAATATAAAAATCTAGAAATTCCATTATTTAAATTTCTGCATTCAAATCTTAAAATGTCTCTTGGAATATTCTTTTCTTGCCTCTTGTTGCTCCTTCATGTGAATACAATAAGTCGGTGGTTGAGTTCATATCAATAGAGTTCCTCACAAGACTACAGGACTTAGTCCTTTTGAAGTTGTCTATGGGCTTAATTCAAAAACCCTATTGATTTGGTTGTTTTAGACACTTCAAGTAAATTCAGCAAAGAAGCAGAAGAAAGGGCCAAAGACGTTAAAGTTCTTCATGGGAAGGTTATTGACCAAATCATCCAAGTGACTAATAAAGTGAAGAAGAGAGTTGATAAAAGAAGAAAAGATGTACAATTTCAACCAGGTGAACTAGTGTGGTTACATTTCCGCAAAGAAAGATTTCCAACAAAGAGGCATTCTAAGCTAAGTCCTAGATCAGATGGTCCTTTTGAAGTGTTTGAAAAGGTGAACAATAATGCATGCAAGATTGATTTACCAGGTGATTGTGGTGTTTCTGCTACATTCAATGTTGCTGATCTTAGTCTTTACTATGCATCAAGTGATGGAATTCCAAGTTTGAGGCCAAACCTTTCTCAAGAGGAGAAGAATGATATCCAAAACAGCCCTAATGAAGATGACGAAGTGAACAAACCGACAACATTTATTCCTGATACAAAGATGAGTAATTTGGTAGCTGAAATAATGTATGAGATTTCCCCCTCAATGGAGAGTGAGGCAACTTCATCAAGCTCATCAACAAAGTTTTTTTCATTAGTCCAAGCATGTTCAGAAACGTAGCTTGCCATGCCATACAATTTCCAAGCAAAACAAACCTTTTCCAAATCATTTTTTTATTTCTTATGTTTTTTTTGCTATTTTAATTTATTTGACCAATTTGTAATGGGTAGTTAAATCCAACATAGAAAGTCCTATTCTTTAAGGTGGTGGAACTACCTTCTTAAATATTATTTATTTTGGTTCCTAATTAGTAGGAAACTAGTTTGGTTGCTGATATTGTTATTTTAGACTTGAGAAGCCCTATTTAAGGGTCTTGTATTCTTGAGAAAGGACATTGAAGTTTTATTCAAATACATTCTATCTCTTGCTTTTAGAGAAAACTAAGAATTTCCTTTGCTATTTCAACTTTGGCCTGTTGAATGGTGTTCTAAGGTCCCTAATTCAAGCTAAGTGGTGAAATCTTTATCTTAGATTGAATTTGGTTTGACCTAGGAATCCAATATACAACAATAGTAGTTTGGCATCCATATGGATTGATCACGATAGCTTTAGGCATCTCAGGAGTAAGAGAAAGCTATAAAAGAGACATTCTAAGTGGCAACAACCACAAATGCAGTAGAGGTAAGATCTTTAAATAATTTAACTGGTTTCTAAAGGAGGTTTATCAGGACTTTCAGGAGCATAGCCTCCCATTGTAAAAAAGAACTTTATATATTCAGGAAAGCAAATTGAAGAGAAAGTATTCAATGAACTAAAAGAAAAATTGACCAATGCACCACATCTTGCTCTTTCTAACTCTTATTGATCTTTTGAGATTGAATGTGATGTAAATGGAATAGGTGTAACAGCCCAGTTTTCTATTCCAGTTTTCGAGGTGCCTTCGGGTCAAGATTCGGTTGTTTGGTTGCGTCATTAGAGCTGTTTTTACCCTTGGGGGTATTTTGGTCGTTTGGCTCCCTGGGCAGGATTTGTGGTTTTTCAGGGCTTCGAGGTAGCTCCTGCCTTTGTCGAGGCTTGTTTGTTGTTGGCTGCGATTCCCGAGGTGTTTGGGCTAGTTGGTTGGAAGCTCGGTTGTGGTTTGGGCTTTGGCAAAGTGATGGTTGGTTGTGTGCTTCCTTTGGGATTCGAGCCCTGGCCCTTAGTGTTGATTTGGGAGTTCGATTTAAGTGAGTTTATTTATTGGAAAAGGTCGCTTCAGTCGGGTCTCGAAGGAGGAAGCCGGGAAATGGGATTTTAAGGATTTTAAGGGTTTTTAAAAAGTGGATAAGGATGGAAAATGGAATAAAAATCCCATTTATTCCCTTTTTTCCCAAATTTTATTTTATTTTCCCTTTTCTTTTCAAAATCCCCTTTTTTTCTCTCTCTCTCTCTCTCTCCCCGAGCACCCAACCTAGCCCGAGCCCAGCCCCAGCCTGCTCGCCCAGCCTCAGCCTGCTCGCCCATCCCGAGCTAGCCCAGCCCCTGCTCGCGTCGCCCGAGCCCTAGCCGCCTGATGATGCGTCGTGACCGAACCGCCTTGCCCAGGCCGCGTCGTCAGCCCGAGCCCCATACGCGATCGCCTGTGTCGTCTCGTCGCGTCGGTGTCGCCAGTGCGCAAGATCAGGAAGAAGCGCCGCGATGTGCTGCGTCGCCGCCACTCAGTAGCTTGCCGAGTCGCTGGTCCCCGCGCGCGTGCCCTGTAGCCGTCGAGTCACGTCGCCCCGCGCGTGCGTCCTTGTAGCTCGCCGAACTCGCCCCGCGTGCCCCATCCCGTCTCGTGCGTGAGCGCGCGCTGCGCCGTCGCTTAGCCGAAGCTCGCACTCGCGTGCGCTGCGCGCCGTCCGCACCGCATGTGACCAGCCGCCACCCTGCGCCATCGCACCCCTCGACTCAAAGCTACCTCGCCGTGCGGCCCAACTCGTTCGCGTGTCAGCCGCACCTCGTGAGTTGCTCCCGAGCCGAGCCCTGTTTCTTTATTGTATTTAGGCCTTTGGTTTATGATTTTTGATGTGTTTGTTTGGCTCGCTATAGGTTGCTCGGGTTCGATCGCAGTTAGTTTTATTGTGTGTTGTTGCCTTCCGACCAGGTAAGGATTTCTTACCGGAGTTGTGTGGGCCCTGCGATATTTTCATGATATGCCTTGTATGTTTGCTGATTGTTATGAGCATAATAGTGATAGAGCAGCTTTGATTGATTTCTTGCTAGCATGTTTGCCTGATTTTACATGTTAGTGCCATGCTAGGATTGTTCTTCCAGCATGCTTATGATTCCTGCTTAAGTTCGTAGTATCATGCTAGGTAAATGTGATTGATGTCGGTCATTGCTTGCTAGCCAGGAATCATTTATTTGCTCTGTACTCTTAGATAGAGTTGTAGGGTTTGTCATCATCTAGTGGCTGAGAGCGGACATAACGTACTTTGTCCCCACCGGTCGGGAGTAAAGCGAAGCATAATGTATATTGCTTCAGGGGTTGAGAGCGGACATAACGTACTTTGTCCCCATTGGTCGGAAATAGAGCAAAGCATAACATACATTGCTTTTTCTCCCCCCTCCCGGCAGCCAATGAGAATTAGCTACCTCATTGGCGTATGCCTAGTTTGTAGCCTGCTAGAGCGGAACCCTGCCAACGGTGTAAGCCTACCTTGGCCGGTTCTTAGCTTCAGGTCGGTGGCTCAGGCTGCACAGATGAGCGTCGAGGGCCTCGCGCTACTGTGATCAGTGACACCGCTTCCGAGTCATAGGCATGCGTACCTGGCCCGCGTAGTTTGCCCTTAGGCCCCCACATTTACGCCGGTTGCAGCAGCATGCAGTGTGCGCGCACACGCGTTAGTTGTCGGTTCGGAGAGCTCCCCCGGGCTAATGTTCGTGAGTACACCATTCCTTCCAGTTTAGAGCCAGACTTCGGGTACTCTCCCGTAAGTCCAGATTAGCAAGGGCAAAGAGGCCCTTGAGGACATCCTTGGGATCAGTTTTTGAGCTGAGCAATCCCCCGAGTGAAAGATACCTCGGTGATGTCCCAGGATTGGTTAGGATAACCAATCAGTGGGCCGGAAGTAGGAGACTTCCGATGATTCCAGATCTTTCCTTGTAAGCTCGTTGAGTTATGATCTGTGTTTGTAGCTGTTTGCTTGCATGCTTGGGTACTAGATGACTGATTATATCGTTTTGTACCCCGGTTGGGGATTCTTACTGAGTAATTCGTTACTCACCCTTATTTTTGTGGTTTTTCCACAGGTAACCATGGTGCGAGACAGGATGGCTGGAGGAGGAGCTGTGATCATGAAAAACCCGTTGTTCAACTCTGAGTCTTATGTTTATGTTTATGATTTAAATGTCCTCTGAATGCATGTAGTTGGGCACAGAGCCCTAGGCTATTTTTTGAATGTATTTCCGGATTCTAGCGTTGTTGTAACTATTGCAAAGCTTGTATGTTTTAAATAAAGCTCTGATCAGAGTAAGTTTTGTAAATGTATTTGTCTTGAAACAGGTGCTTGGAAACAGGGACAGATTTCAGGAAATTATGTTGACTTTTAAATGGATGTTTTATGTTTTAGTTTTTACTTAGAATCCGAACACCATTTTGCAAATTTTCTGTAGATTTGTATGCATGCATTGAGGTAACGGCCTATTTTAGAACCCCCTTTCGGGTCGGGTCGTTACAAGTTGGTATAAGAGCTCAGAGTCATAGATTCTGTAGACTGACCTTTTGTTGTAGGTCGTTTTTCCATGATCATCAGCACTCCGACAGTCATCAGGTACGCCTAAGTTTACCGCTTTAAAGAAAAGGGTTAAGAATTTACAATACTTTTCATCTAGTGTTTGCCTTGTGTAGAGTTATGGAGCGGAGACGAGCAGGTTCTGACTCGTTGTTGGTTTGGGCTTAGAGCTCCATCATGCCAACTTTCCGCAGTGCGAGCAGTTTGTTACAGCTTGTTGGGTATCCAGATAGATTCGGATGCCCTTGGGACATCGTTCCAGAGGGAGGCAGAGCTTAGACTCCCGTAGGCCACGAGTGGCCCAGTTGTTGGTTTTCCCCTAGTGAGAGGGTGGAGATGCTTTGCCTTGGAGTATCACTCCAAGAGAGGAGTTAGCTATGGGTGTGCATATGTGGATGCTTGTGGAGCAGGTCCCCGTGTGGACTAGCCTGGGTAGCTCAAGTGTTGATCTTGAGCCTTAGCAGATTGTTGATTGCCCAGTGAGTGGCTCTAGAGTTGGTAGCCTTCGAGGAGGTTGATAAGGCATCTTTGTGCTCCTGATAAAGTGTTGTTGTTGCAGCCAGTAAGCCGGAACCCTGTGGTTAAGGGTGCAGCGAGCAGTGTTCCCATCGAACTGGATCCGTTGGTAGATTCCTCAGTTGTTTGGTAGAGTTGAGCACTCTCCTTTTGGTGAGCCCCTAGAGTAGGGCTAGCTGCTGCATGATGAGAGAGCCGGCTAGAGCATTGTTGAGCATCATGAGGAGATGCTAGTGTAGGCCGTGAGCCTTCGGTTTGATGAGATGCCATAAGCATGGCTGTTTGAGTTTGAGCCCTCGTATGCCTAGCCAGAGTTGTTGTCACTTGAGGTAGTGACCTTGCTGTCCCCATTTGTAGTAAGATGTGGATTTGGTAGTAGTGGCACTTGAGGTGCATTGGTTGGTGTGCCACTTTGGCACTAAGTCTGGTTCAGGCTTGAGTTTGGCATGGGCATAGCAGATAGTTCTATGCCGTCCGGAGTTCAGCGCACTCCTTTAGCCTTGGATTCGTTTATGGCAGTTGCACCTGTTTTGGTCGTGCCAGAGGGCTAGTTCAGTGCTAGTCGATGGACTACAAGCGAAAGGATGCTCGAGAGGAGTTGGAGCCTCTTCCCAGTGTTACTGGGGGTTGAGTAAGTCAACAGATTTGCGGTTGGTAAGTGTTGGTGCGCGTGAGTCTCGCGCTAGTGTTAAGGCCAAGAGATCCTTGTGGTTGGTAGTGCGGTCAACTACCTTCGAGTGCCTTAATCTAAGGAGAGTTGAGCATCGTAGATGCGAGTTCGGTCCAGCAGAGGGACCCTGAGTTGGATGCTTATGAGGCGAGTTGGATGCCTATGAGGCGAGTTGGATGTCGATGAGGCGAGATGAGTTGATGCCTTGCGAGAGGTTTTGGATGCCTTATGGGTAAGCACCCTCGGTAGAGCCTTGGTATAAGTAAGTTCGGTTTGGCATGGTTATGCTTTGGTAGAGCATGGTTGCCTCAGCTTTGAGCATCGTGTGGAGATGGAACTTTTGGTGTTCCTTCGGTTGGAGTTCAGTTGGAAACTGAACAAGTGCGGTGGTAGCAAAGCCGCGCAGTTTCTGATCGCCTTGGTTAAGAGAGTCTTTCGGATCCTTTCCTTGGGTAAAAGCCTTGTTGTGGCTGATGTTTGAGCAGGAGGATGACGCATTCGGTAGCGTTTCGGGTCCTCTTGGTTCCCAAGGAGTTGGAGTTGCCCAACATGGTTGAGTTGCTGGAGTGAGTTGTGCCTGTTCAGGCAGTTGGCTGTTAGCTCGTTAGTCGAAAGTGTGTGTCGAGGGTTGCCGAAGAACCCTAGGTTGTGGAGAACCTCTCCAGAGCTCAGTCAGGCCCAGGTAGTGAGTTTCAGTTGGCATGCTGGAGGCGCGTAGTTTGTAGCCTCGAGTGAGTTGCTAGCAGTCTTGGTAGACTAGCAAGCTAGTGTTTGTTTGGAGTAAAATCCGGATTGGTTCTGGTGTGGTGGCAAGTTGATGCTTGGTGTTGACCAAGGTGTGGATTGAAGCTGCTAGAGGTTAGTTTTGCTCGTGGGGCGAGTGGTTCGTGCCCTGTTGGTGGCTTTCCTGTTTCCAGGATGTTGAGAGTTGCCCCGTTTGGAATTTGGAGGTTCAGTCTGAGGTGGACCCCTGTTGTTGCCCCGTGGGATTTAGATGTTGTGGCTTTAGCGGAGCAAGACAGTGAGCGTATGTTGAGCTCTCTGTCCTTCGGTTGTCTGCTTGTAAGAGTCGTTCCTTCTGGGAGTTGTCAGGTTACTCCCGTAGTCTTGGAGTTGATGTTAGTGGTGCTAGCAAGAGGGAAAAGTTTGTTGGCTGCTTGGAAGCAGTTGTTTGTCCAGCTAGGTGGACTCTTGGATGGTGTTCTAGAGGCTGCTGTAAGGGTTGTTCTGCTTCTTGTGAGTGTTTGGCCAAGGTTTGGTCCTCTTGTTGTTTCAAGAGCTAGTTCGGTTCTAGCTGGAGGGCATTGCCCTGAGGTCTTCTTCCTAGTCAGGAAGTTTTGGGAGTTGACCCCTCCCTCGGCAATTGAGTAAGTGTTGTTAGTTCCGGACTGGTGGTCCGATTGGTTGAGTTCTCCCTTGGGTGTTGCTTCCAAGAGAGAGTTGGTTGTTGTTGCCTTGGGTTTGAGCTAGTCAGCGAGCTTGTGTGAAGTTCGCTGCCCTTCAAAGTTTGCTTGCTGGGAAAATCGTTTCCTGTTTAGTAGGAGTCAGCTTAGCTCCTGAGTTGTGTAGTTGATCAGAGTAGCGCAGTGGTCAGCCCAGCGTGAGGGTCCCTGCATTGTGTTGTTAGCAAGCAAAAGTTGTTTGTTCCAGCAAGGGCGGAGGCCAGCCAGTAAGAGTTGAGTTGTTTCTGGCAAGTTGTTGGTTCTTTGGGGGATTGAAGATTCCCCTTTCCCCCTAGTTTCGGTGGTGGTTGAGTTGCTCCCTGGATGTCAGCCTCGAGTGTTAGCTTCTGAGGTAGTCTTGCAGATTCGTGTGGCTCAGGATCCGTAAGCTTTGAGGTTGTCGTTATCCGTTTTCCTTGCGAGGTTTCGGAAGTGGAGCTTCTAGTTGGAAGTTGAGTTAGGCTTAAGCTAAAAGGAAGAAGTCCTTTGAGTAGCCTGATGGATTTTAAGAGTTGAGTAGTAGCTTGGAGGCGAGCTTTGCTCGTTATAAGTTGGGTTGAGTTCTGCTGAGCAACCCTTCTCGGGCTTTGTTCCTTGTTGTTGTGCGTTCGCAGTTGGCTTTAGCGGAGCCGCGTTTGAGTGAGCCGGCACGGAGGTGCCGTGGCTTTGGTTGGTAAAGTCGTTGAGTTGTTTTCCTCAAGGTGTTGTGCCGCAGAAAGCTGCGTGATGGTTTAGTCCTTGCAGCCCGAGTTTTCCTTGAGAGGAATGTTGGTTTTTCCTTGCCTGGCAGTGTTTTCTTAGGCCAGTTGTTGGAAAGTTTGCGTTCGACCGATGAGGAGCTTTAGTTTGTTGGTTTGGCCGAATGGAGCCTGTGCTTGGCCCTTGTCTTTTAGAGGTGGTCGTAGCTGAAGTTTCAGCTGGTGTGAGTGTTGTTAGCCGTCTGGTGTACCAGGATGGTGCCCCTTGCCTTTGGTTTGGCAATTTCTCCTTAAGATGGTTGCTTAAGTGTTGTGGTCGCGTTCTAGTTGGAGAAGTTTGCCTTTTGGATCAGTCGCCAGTTGGTGATTCGATTGTTTCTCGTTAAGGCTGTAGGCAAGTGTTGAGGTTCGCTGGTCTCTTGTGAAGTAGAGTAGGCCGTTTGGTTTTCTGGAACCTGGGAGGTTCAGTTGTTTGGCCAGCTTGTGAAGGGTTGAGGCTGTTTGTTAACAGTTGTGAGCTTCCAGAAGAGTTTTGCCAGTGCGTGGTGTAGAGTTTTAGAGCTTGTGGCCAGTCCTCGAGTTTGCTGAGAGTAGCACCGTTTGAGAGTTGGTGCGAGATGAGGATGTGGTTTGCCGTCTATTCCCTTTGGAGTTCAGTGTATGCCCAGTCTTGGTTGAGATGGTTTGTGGCAGCCTGGATGGCATAGTGCCTTTGAGTTTTGAGAACCCAGGCGGGTTTCGTTTTCGAAGAAGGTTAGGATTTGAGAACCCCGGGCAGGATTTGTGGTTTTTCAGGGCTTAGAGGTAGCTCCTGCCTTTGTCGAGGCTTGTTTGTTGTTGGCTGCGAGTCCCGAGGTGTTTGGGCTAGTCGGTTGGAAGCTCGGTTGTGGTTTGGGCTTTGGCAAAGTGATGGTTGGTTGTGTGCTTCCTTTGGGATTCGAGCTTCAAGTCGGTGGCTCAGGCTGCACAGATGAGCGCCGAGGGCCTCACGCTACTGTGATCAGTGACACCACTTCCGAATCATAGGCATGCGTACCTGGCCCGCGTAGTTTGCCCTTAGGCCCCCTCATTTACGCCGGTTGCAGCAGCATGCAGTGTGCGCGCACACGCGTTAGTTGCCGGTTGTCAGAGCTCCCCCGGGCTAATGTTCGTGAGTACACCATTCCTTCCAGTTTAGAGCCAGACTTCGGGTACTCTCCCGTATGTCCAGATTAGTAAGGGCAAAGAGGCCCTTGAGGACATCCTTGGGATCAGTTTTTGAGCTGAGCAATCCCCCGAGTGAAAGATACCTCGGTGATGTCCCAAGATTGGTTAGGATAACCAATCAGTAGGCCGGAAGTAGGAGACTTCCAATGATTCCAGATCTTTCCTTGTAAGCTCGTTGAGCTATGATCTGTGTTGGTAGCTGTTTGCTTGCATGCTTGGGTACTAGATGACTGATTATATCGTATTGTACCCCGGTTGGGGATTCTTACTGAGTAATTCGTTACTCACCCTTATTTTTGTGGTTTTTCCACAGGTAACCATGGTGTGAGACATGATGGCTGGAGGAGGAGCTATGATCATGGAAAACCCGTTGTTCAACTCTGAGTCTTATGTTTATGTTTATGATTTAAATGTCCTCTGAATGCATGTAGTTGGGCACGGAGCACTAGGGTGTTTTCTGAATGTATTTCCGGATTCTAGCGTTCTTGTAACTATTGCAAAGCTTGTATGTTTTAAATAAAGCTCTGATCAGAGTAAGTTTTGTAAATGTATTTGTCTTGAAACAGGTGCTTGGAAACAGGGACAGGTTTCAGGAAATTATGTTGACTTTTAAATGGATGTTTTATATTTTAGTTTTTACTTAGAATCCGAACACCATTTTGCAAATTTTCTGTAGATTTGTATGCATGCATTGAGGTAACGGCCTATTTTAGAACCCCTTTCGGGTCGGGTCGTTACAATAGGTATAAGAGCTGTTTCGATAACGAGAAAATAGGCCACATCAGGACTTTCAGGAGCATAGCCTCACCATTCAAACAGAACTTTATTTATTCAGGAAAGCAAATGCAAGATAAAGCATTCAGTGAATTAAAAGAAAAATTGGCCAATGGACCTCACAAGTGCATGTGGTCCTTTCTCATATGACACGTATTTGAGTGGCTCTCTCTTTCACTTTTTACTAATAAACATGATTGGCCTTGTGTCGTGCCTTTGAAATAGCATTTATGCCTATTCCGTTTGCATCTCATTAAATCTCAAATGACAAGGTGGTGCATTCGTCAGTTTTTCTTTTAGTTTTGAATGCATTCTCTTGCTTTAGATTTCATTAGAATTTGACAATCTTTCGAACAAGTTCACTCTACTTTGAGGCTATGCTAATGAAATCGTTGATAAACTAGCTAAACCTTGAAGGATCTTACCTCGGTTGAATTTGTGGGTGTTGCCCTCACTTAGAATGCCTCTTTTGTAGCTTTATTTGGCTCTCGTGACGCTATAAGCTATCATGATCCTTGTGGGTGACGAACTCTTTTGGCCACAATTAAGGCCACGAAACTTCCAGGACCCTCACTAGTGCATGCAGTTCTTATTCAAATGACTCTTGTTTAGGATGTGCTCCAATTTTCTTTTCCCGAAGATATATGATTGTCCTGTTTTCTAGTATCAAAAATTGATCAGCGCCGATCCTTGCTTGAATGTTACAAAGCTAGAGGTCCTTCTAGGATCCTCGTCAAAACTCACAATGATAGCTAACTTAGATCACACTTAAAATCTAAAATGGTCACTCTTAGATCTTAAGACAACTCACTCCAAAATTAGTTTGATCAAGACTAATCCAATGAATTGATTTAACTTCAGACCAAAGGCAAGATCTGAAAGAAATGAAACACCAAATGGGGTTCAAGAAAACACAAGTTTTATCAATCATAAATTCAATCTAAAATGATGTATTGCATGCCATTTTAAAGGCCTAAAATTCGTGCATGCCTTGAGATACAAAAGGACTAAAAAAGCTATCAAATGCATTTTTGTAGAAAATAGGACATAAGAAGCCAAAAGTCAATTGCAAGGCTAAAATGCTAGACAAAAGGGTAGATATGCTTTAAATAGACTCAACCAACTCTTCTAGAAAGTCCCTTGCAATTATGAGCATGGTTGGCAAGCATTCAAATCAAAAAGTTTTAAAATATAAAAATCTAGAAATTCCATTATTTATATTTCTGCATTCTAATCTTAAAAAGTCTCTTGGAATATTCTTTTTCTTGCCTCTTGTTACTCCTTCATGTGAATACAATAAGTCGGTGGCTGAGTTCATATCAATAGAGTTCTTCACAAGACTACGGGACTTAGTCCTTTTGAAGTTGTCTATGGTCTTATTCCAAAAACCCTATTGATTTGGTTATTTTTTATACTTCAAGTAAATTCAACAAAGAAGCAAAAGAAAGGGCCAAAGACGTTAAAGCTCGTCTGAATCAAACAACCGATCCATTGCATGTACTGAAGGACCTATTACAAGGAGTAAGGCGAAGAAGATTCAAGAGGAATATATATTACATCTTCAAAAGCTTGCCAATGCACAAGAAGAGACAAAACTTTTTCATCCCGAATTTATTTACAACATTAGCACAACAAGTGAAGAAGAGATTGAAGTGAAGATGGCATGAGAATAGTAATTTTATTTTGGAAGTTGACAACATAGAATTTTAAATAAGAAATTTCTAGATTTCTTATTTTGGGACTCTTTGATTTCAATGCTTGCCAACCATTCTCATTATTGCAAGGGACATTCTAGAAGAGTTGGTTGAGTGTATTTAAAGCATATCTAATCTTTTGTCTAGCATTTAAGCCATGCAATTTACTTTTGGCTTCTTATGTCTTATTTTCTACAAAATGCATTTAATAGCTTTTTGAGTCCTTTTGTATTCCAAGGCATGCACGAATTTTTGGCCTTTAAAATGGCTTGTAATACATCATTTTGGACAGATTTTATGAATGAAAAACTTGTGTTTTCTTGAACCCCTTTTGGTGTTTCTTTTCTTTCAAATCTTGCTTTAGGTTTGAAGATAAATCAATTCATTGGATTAGTCTTGATCAAACTACTTTTGGAATGAGTTGTCTTAGGATCTAAGAGTGACCATTTTAGATTTTGAGTGTGATCTAAGTTAGCTATCATTGTGAGTTTTTACAAGGATCCTAGAAGGACCTCTAGCATTGTAAAATTCAAGCAAGGATCGACGCTTATCAGAATAGGTATAGGAGCTATTTTGATAACGAGAACAACAGGCCATATCGGGACTTTCAAGAGCATAGCCTCACCATCGCAAAAAGAACTTTATATATTCGGAAAGAAAATGCAAGAGAAAGCATTCAATGAATTAAAATAAAAATTGGCCAATGGACCCCACAAGTGCATGTGGTCCTTTCTCATATGGCACGTATTTGAGTAGCTCTCTCTTCACGTTTTACTAATAAGCAGATTGGCCTTGTGTCGTGCCTTTGAAATAGCTCTTATGCCTATTCCGTTTGCATCTCATTAAATCTCAAATGACAAGGTGGTGCATTGGTGCTTTTTCTTTTAGTTTTGAATGCATTCTCTTGCTTTTGATTTCATTAGAATTTGACAATCTTTCTAACAAGTTCATTCTACTTTGAGGCTATTGGCTAATGAAATCGTTGATAAACTAGCTAAACCATGAAGGATCTTACCTCGGTTGAATTTGTGGGTGTTGCCCTAACTTAGAATGCCTCTTTTGTAGCTTTATTTGGCTCTCGAGACGCTATAAGCTCTCATGATCCTTGTGGGTGACAAACTCTTTTGGCCACAATTAAGGCCCATGAAACTTGCGGGGCCCTCACTAGTGCATGCAGTCCTTATGCAAATGACGCGTAGTTAGGATGTGCTCCATTTTTCTTTTCCCGAAGATATATGATTGGCCTGTTTTCTAGCATCAAAAATTGATCAGTGCTGATCCTTGCTTGAATTTTACAAAGCTAGAGGTCCTTCTAGGATCCCTGTCAAAACTCACAATGATAGCGAACTTAGATCACACTCAAAATTAAAATGGTCACTCTTAGTGATAAGGATCATGGAGTTCCACAAGTTGCACTTGGACCTATTACACGATCCAAAGCAAAGAAGATTCAACAAGCATTCATTCTTCACCTTCGACAGTGGATAGCTTTAATTCAAAATTCATTTCATGTGCTAGAGACCATTTCAAGGGAAGAGGAACCATTTGATGCTTTGGAAGTCAATGTATGCAAGATTGAAGTTGTCCATGGAATTAATGACATTTGACTTGATTTAAATGTCTTAATCATTTGACAAGGGAAAATACAAATGTTAGAGTTGGCAACACAAACATCAATTTTCAGATTTTAGGAGCTTTTATGCAAGTCTATGTTTAAAATCTTGTTTTTAATGTTTTAGGTTATATTTTGCAACAATGGCATTATGGTAATTATGTTGGTTTTCTTTATTTTAGGTTTAACTTTCATAGGCTATAAATAGCCATGAAGTAAGTTGTAAAACTCAGATTTTGATTGAATGAAAATTAGCTCTCTACAAGAGATCATTTTCTTAGAATTTTTGGGCATGTTCTTTGTCTCTTTTTCTAAGTTTCCCTTGCAATCTTGTGATAGAATCCATTTGAGCCATTCAATCCGGCCTTGATCAAGCTTTGATTGTGGAGTGACTCAATCTAGAACAAGATCTTCCATATCTTGCTTCTAGATCATTGATCTTAAGAAGTAATCAAATTCTAGCCTTTTCTCTTGGTTGTTCCCAAATTTATAAGGAGGTGTTAATCTCTTAATTCAAGGGTTCTTGCTTCATCATAAGCTTGGATCTTTGGGGTGAGAATTAGGGTTGCCTTATCACTTAGATCCTAAGACAACTCACTCCAGAATTAGTTTGATCAAGACTAATCCAATGAATTGATTTAACTTCAAACCTAAGGCAAGATCTGAAAGAAATGAAACACCAAATGGGGTTCAAGAAACCACAAGTTTTTTCGATCATAAATTCAATCTAAAATGATGTATTACAAGCCATTTTAAAGGCCTAAAATTCATGCATGCCTTGAGATACAAAAGGACTAAAAAGCTATCTAATGCATTTTTGTAGAAGATAAGGCATAAGAAGCCAAAGGCCAATTGCACTCCTCAAATGCTAGACAAAAGGGTAGATATGCTTTAAATAGACTCAACCAACTCTTCTAGAAAGTCCCTTGCAATTATGAGCATGGTTGGCAAGCATTCAAATCAAAAGTTTTAAAATATAAAAATCTAGAAATTCCATTATTTATATTTCTGCATTCTAATCTTAAAAAGTCTCTTGGAATATTCTTTTTCTTGCCTCTTGTTACTCCTTCATGTGAATACAATAAGTCGGTGGCTGAGTTCATATCAATAGAGTTCTTCACAAGACTACGGGACTTAGTCCTTTTGAAGTTGTCTATGGTCTTATTCCAAAAACCCTATTGATTTGGTTATTTTTTATACTTCAAGTAAATTCAACAAAGAAGCAAAAGAAAGGGCCAAAGACGTTAAAGCTCGATCTGAATCAAACAACCGATCCATTGCATGTACTGAAGGACCTATTACAAGGAGTAAGGCGAAGAAGATTCAAGAGGAATATATATTACATCTTCAAAAGCTTGCCAATGCACAAGAAGAGACAAAACTTTTCATCCCGAATTTATTTACAACATTAGCACAACAAGTGAAGAAGAGATTGAAGTGAAGATGGCACGAGAATAGTAATTTTATTTTGGAAGTTGACAACATGGCAGAAATTTTAAATAAGAAATTTCTAGATTTCTTATTTTGGGACTCTTTGATTTCAATGCTTGCCAACCATGCTCATTATTGCAAGGGACATTCTAGAAGAGTTGGTTGAGTGTATTTAAAGCATATCTAATCTTTTGTCTAGCATTTAAGCCATGCAATTTACTTTTGGCTTCTTATGTCTTATTTTCTACAAAATGCATTTAATAGCTTTTTGAGTCCTTTTGTATTCCAAGGCATGCACGAATTTTTGGCCTTTAAAATGGCTTGTAATACATCATTTTGGACAGATTTTATGAATGAAAAACTTGTGTTTTCTTGAACCCCTTTTGGTGTTTCTTTTCTTTCAAATCTTGCTTTAGGTTTGAAGATAAATCAATTCATTGGATTAGTCTTGATCAAACTACTTTTGGAGTGAGTTGTCTTAGGATCTAAGAGTGACCATTTTAGATTTTGAGTGTGATCTAAGTTAGCTATCATTGTGAGTTTTTACAAGGATCCTAGAAGGACCTCTAGCATTGTAAAATTCAAGCAAGGATCGACGCTTATCAGAATAGTTATAGGAGCTATTTTGATAACGAGAACAACAGGCCATATCGGGACTTTCAAGAGCATAGCCTCACCATCGCAAAAAGAACTTTATATATTCAGGAAAGAAAATGCAAGAGAAAGCATTCAATGAATTAAAATAAAAATTGGCCAATGGACCCCACAAGTGCATGTGGTCCTTTCTCATATGGCACGTATTTGAGTAGCTCTCTCTTCACGTTTTACTAATAAACAGGATTGGCCTTGTGTCGTGCCTTTGAAATAGCTCTTATGCCTATTCCGTTTGCATCTCATTAAATCTCAAATGACAAGGTGGTGCATTGGTCAGTTTTTCTTTTAGTTTTGAATGCATTCTCTTGCTTTTGATTTCATTAGAATTTGACAATCTTTCTAACAAGTTCATTCTACTTTGAGGCTATTGGCTAATGAAATCGTTGATAAACTAGCTAAACCATGAAGGATCTTACCTCGGTTGAATTTGTGGGTGTTGCCCTAACTTAGAATGCCTCTTTTGTAGCTTTATTTGGCTCTCGAGACGCTATAAGCTCTCATGATCCTTGTGGGTGACAAACTCTTTTGGCCACAATTAAGGCCGCGAAACTTGCAGGGCCCTCACTAGTGCATGCAGTCCTTATGCAAATGACGCGTAGTTAGGATGTGCTCCATTTTTCTTTTCCCGAAGATATATGATTGGCCTGTTTTCTAGCATCAAAAATTGATCAGTGCTGATCCTTGCTTGAATTTTACAAAGCTAGAGGTCCTTCTAGGATCCCTGTCAAAACTCACAATGATAGCGAACTTAGATCACACTCAAAATTAAAATGGTCACTCTTAGTGATAAGGATCATGGAGTTCCACAAGTTGCACTTGGACCTATTACACGATCCAAAGCAAAGAAGATTCAACAAGCATTCATTCTTCACCTTCGATGAGTGGATAGCTTTAATTCAAAATTCATTTCATGTGCTAGAGACCATTTCAAGGGAAGAGGAACCATTTGATGCTTTGGAAGTCAATGTATGCAAGATTGAAGTTGTCCATGGAATTAATGACATTTGACTTGATTTAAATGTCTTAATCATTTGACAAGGGAAAATACAAATGTTAGAGTTGGCAACACAAACATCAATTTTCAGATTTTAGGAGCTTTTATGCAAGTCTATGTTTAAAATCTTGTTTTTAATGTTTTAGGTTATATTTTGCAACAATGGCATTATGGTAATTATGTTGGTTTTCTTTATTTTAGGTTTAACTTTCATAGGCTATAAATAGCGATGAAGTAAGTTGTAAAACTCAGATTTTGATTGAATGAAAATTAGCTCTCTACAAGAGATCATTTTCTTAAAATTTTTGGGCATGTTCTTTGTCTCTTTTTCTAAGTTTCCCTTGCAATCTTGTGATAGAATCCATTTGAGCCATTCAATCCAGCCTTGATCAAGCCTGATTGTGGAGTGACTCAATCTAGAACAAGATCTTCCATATCTTGCTTCTAGATCATTGATCTTAAGAAGTAATCAAATTCTAGCCTTTTCTCTTGGTTGTTCCCAAATTTATAAGGAGGTGTTAATCTCTTAATTCAAGGGTTCTTGCTTCATCATAAGCTTGGATCTTTGGGCTGAGAATTAGGGTTGCCTTATCACTTAGATCCTAAGACAACTCACTCCAGAATTAGTTTGATCAAGACTAATCCAATGAATTGATTTAACTTCAAACCTAAGGCAAGATCTGAAAGAAATGAAACACCAAATGGGGTTCAAGAAACCACAAGTTTTTTCGATCATAAATTCAATCTAAAATGATGTATTACAAGCCATTTTAAAGGCCTAAAATTCATGCATGCCTTGAGATACAAAAGGACTAAAAAAGCTATCTAATGCATTTTTGTAGAAGATAAGGCATAAGAAGCCAAAGGCATGCACTCCTCAAATGCTAGACAAAAGGGTAGATATGCTTTAAATAGACTCAACCAACTCTTCTAGAAAGTCCCTTGCAATTATGAGCATGGTTGGCAAGCATTCAAATCAAAAAGTTTTAAAATATAAAAATCTAGAAATTCCATTATTTATATTTCTGCATTCTAATCTTAAAAAGTCTCTTGGAATATTCTTTTTCTTGCCTCTTGTTACTCCTTCATGTGAATACAATAAGTCGGTGGCTGAGTTCATATCAATAGAGTTCTTCACAAGACTACGGGACTTAGTCCTTTTGAAGTTGTCTATGGTCTTATTCCAAAACCCTATTGATTTGGTTATTTTTATACTTCAAGTAAATTCAACAAAGAAGCAAAAGAAAGGGCCAAAGACGTTAAAGCTCGATCTGAATCAAACAACCGATCCATTGCATGTACTGAAGGACCTATTACAAGGAGTAAGGCGAAGAAGATTCAAGAGGAATATATATTACATCTTCAAAAGCTTGCCAATGCACAAGAAGAGACAAAACTTTTTCATCCCGAATTTATTTACAACATTAGCACAACAAGTGAAGAAGAGATTGAAGTGAAGATGGCACGAGAATAGTAATTTTATTTTGGAAGTTGACAACATGGTAGAATTTTAAATAAGAAATTTCTAGATTTCTTATTTTGGGACTCTTTGATTTCAATGCTTGCCAACCATGCTCATTATTGCAAGGGACATTCTAGAAGAGTTGGTTGAGTGTTTTTAAAGCATATCTAATCTTTTGTCTAGCATTTAAGCCATGCAATTTACTTTTGGCTTCTTATGTCTTATTTTCTACAAAATGCATTTAATAGCTTTTTGAGTCCTTTTGTATTCCAAGGCATGCACGAATTTTTGGCCTTTAAAATGGCTTGTAATACATCATTTTGGACAGATTTTATGAATGAAAAACTTGTGTTTTCTTGAACCCCTTTTGGTGTTTCTTTTCTTTCAAATCTTGCTTTAGGTTTGAAGATAAATCAATTCATTGGATTAGTCTTGATCAAACTACTTTTGGAGTGAGTTGTCTTAGGATCTAAGAGTGACCATTTTAGATTTTGAGTGTGATCTAAGTTAGCTATCATTGTGAGTTTTTACAAGGATCCTAGAAGGACCTCTAGCATTGTAAAATTCAAGCAAGGATCGACGCTTATCAGAATAGGTATAGGAGCTATTTTGATAACGAGAACAACAGGCCATATCGGGACTTTCAAGAGCATAGCCTCACCATCGCAAAAAGAACTTTATATATTCAGGAAAGAAAATGCAAGAGAAAGCATTCAATGAATTAAAATAAAAATTGGCCAATGGACCCCACAAGTGCATGTGGTCCTTTCTCATATGGCACGTATTTGAGTAGCTCTCTCTTCACGTTTTACTAATAAACAGGATTGGCCTTGTGTCGTGCCTTTGAAATAGCTCTTATGCCTATTCCGTTTGCATCTCATTAAATCTCAAATGACAAGGTGGTGCATTGGTCAGTTTTTCTTTTAGTTTTGAATGCATTCTCTTGCTTTTGATTTCATTAGAATTTGACAATCTTTCTAACAAGTTCATTCTACTTTGAGGCTATTGGCTAATGAAATCGTTGATAAACTAGCTAAACCATGAAGGATCTTACCTCGGTTGAATTTGTGGGTGTTGCCCTAACTTAGAATGCCTCTTTTGTAGCTTTATTTGGCTCTCGAGACGCTATAAGCTCTCATGATCCTTGTGGGTGACAAACTCTTTTGGCCACAATTAAGGCCATGAAACTTGCGGGGCCCTCACTAGTGCATGCATGATCCTTATGCAAATGACGCGTAGTTAGGATGTGCTCCCATTTTCTTTTCCCGAAGATATATGATTGGCCTGTTTTCTAGCATCAAAAATTGATCGAGTCTTGATCCTTGCTTGAATTTTACAAAGCTAGAGGTCCTTCTAGGATCCTGTCAAAACTCACAATGATAGCGAACTTAGATCACACTCAAAATTAAAATGGTCACTCTTAGTGATAAGGATCATGGAGTTCCACAAGTTGACTTGGACCTATTACACGATCCAAAGCAAAGAAGATTCAACAAGCATTCATTCTTCACCTTCGACAGTGGATAGCTTTAATTCAAAATTCATTTCATGTGCTAGAGACCATTTCAAGGGAAGAGGAACCATTTGATGCTTTGGAAGTCAATGTATGCAAGATTGAAGTTGTCCATGGAATTAATGACATTTGACTTGATTTAAATGTCTTAATCATTTGACAAGGGAAAATACAAATGTTAGAGTTGGCAACACAAACATCAATTTTCAGATTTTAGGAGCTTTTATGCAAGTCTATGTTTAAAATCTTGTTTTTAATGTTTTAGGTTATATTTTGCAACAATGGCATTATGGTAATTATGTTGGTTTTCTTTATTTTAGGTTTAACTTTCATAGGCTATAAATAGCCATGAAGTAAGTTGTAAAACTCAGATTTTGATTGAATGAAAATTAGCTCTCTACAAGAGATCATTTTCTTAGAATTTTGGGCATGTTCTTTGTCTCTTTTCTAAGTTTCCCTTGCAATCTTGTGATAGAATCCATTTGAGCCATTCAATCCGGCCTTGATCAAGCCTCGATTGTGGAGTGACTCAATCTAGAACAAGATCTTCCATATCTTGCTTCTAGATCATTGATCTTAAGAAGTAATCAAATTCTAGCCTTTTCTCTTGGTTGTTCCCAAATTTATAAGGAGGTGTTAATCTCTTAATTCAAGGGTTCTTGCTTCATCATAAGCTTGGATCTTGGGGTGAGAATTAGGGTTGCCTTATCACTTAGATCCTAAGACAACTCACTCCAGAATTAGTTTGATCAAGACTAATCCAATGAATTGATTTAACTTCAAACCTAAGGCAAGATCTGAAAGAAATGAAACACCAAATGGGGTTCAAGAAACCACAAGTTTTTTCGATCATAAATTCAATCTAAAATGATGTATTACAAGCCATTTTAAAGGCCTAAAATTCATGCATGCCTTGAGATACAAAAGGACTAAAAAGCTATCTAATGCATTTTTGTAGAAGATAAGGCATAAGAAGCCAAAGGCCAATTGCACTCCTCAAATGCTAGACAAAAGGGTAGATATGCTTTAAATAGACTCAACCAACTCTTCTAGAAAGTCCCTTGCAATTATGAGCATGGTTGGCAAGCATTCAAATCAAAAAGTTTTAAAATATAAAAATCTAGAAATTCCATTATTTATATTTCTGCATTCTAATCTTAAAAAGTCTCTTGGAATATTCTTTTTCTTGCCTCTTGTTACTCCTTCATGTGAATACAATAAGTCGGTGGCTGAGTTCATATCAATAGAGTTCTTCACAAGACTACGGGACTTAGTCCTTTTGAAGTTGTCTATGGTCTTATTCCAAAAACCCTATTGATTTGGTTATTTTTTATACTTCAAGTAAATTCAACAAAGAAGCAAAAGAAAGGGCCAAAGACGTTAAAGCTCGACATCTGAATCAAACAACCGATCCATTGCATGTACTGAAGGACCTATTACAAGGAGTAAGGCGAAGAAGATTCAAGAGGAATATATATTACATCTTCAAAAGCTTGCCAATGCACAAGAAGAGACAAAACTTTTTCATCCCGAATTTATTTACAACAATAGCACAACAAGTGAAGAAGAGATTGAAGTGAAGATGGCACGAGAATAGTAATTTTATTTTGGAAGTTGACAACATGGCAGAATTTTAAATAAGAAATTTCTAGATTTCTTATTTTGGGACTCTTTGATTTCAATGCTTGCCAACCATGCTCATTATTGCAAGGGACATTCTAGAAGAGTTGGTTGAGTGTATTTAAAGCATATCTAATCTTTTGTCTAGCATTTAAGCCATGCAATTTACTTTTGGCTTCTTATGTCTTATTTTCTACAAAATGCATTTAATAGCTTTTGAGTCCTTTTGTATTCCAAGGCATGCACGAATTTTTGGCCTTTAAAATGGCTTGTAATACATCATTTTGGACAGATTTTATGAATGAAAAACTTGTGTTTTCTTGAACCCCTTTTGGTGTTTCTTTTCTTTCAAATCTTGCTTTAGGTTTGAAGATAAATCAATTCATTGGATTAGTCTTGATCAAACTACTTTTGGAGTGAGTTGTCTTAGGATCTAAGAGTGACCATTTTAGATTTTGAGTGTGATCTAAGTTAGCTATCATTGTGAGTTTTTACAAGGATCCTAGAAGGACCTCTAGCATTGTAAAATTCAAGCAAGGATCGACGCTTATCAGAATAGTTATAGGAGCTATTTTGATAACGAGAACAACAGGCCATATCGGGACTTTCAAGAGCATAGCCTCACCATCGCAAAAAGAACTTTATATATTCAGGAAAGAAAATGCAAGAGAAAGCATTCAATGAATTAAAATAAAAATTGGCCAATGGACCCCACAAGTGCATGTGGTCCTTTCTCATATGGCACGTATTTGAGTAGCTCTCTCTTCACGTTTTACTAATAAACAGGATTGGCCTTGTGTCGTGCCTTTGAAATAGCTCTTATGCCTATTCCGTTTGCATCTCATTAAATCTCAAATGACAAGGTGGTGCATTGGTCAGTTTTTCTTTTAGTTTTGAATGCATTCTCTTGCTTTTGATTTCATTAGAATTTGACAATCTTTCTGACAAGTTCATTCTACTTTGAGGCTATTGGCTAATGAAATCGTTGATAAACTAGCTAAACCATGAAGGATCTTACCTCGGTTGAATTTGTGGGTGTTGCCCTAACTTAGAATGCCTCTTTTGTAGCTTTATTTGGCTCTCGAGACGCTATAAGCTCTCATGATCCTTGTGGGTGACAAACTCTTTTGGCCACAATTAAGGCCGCGAAACTTGCAGGGCCCTCACTAGTGCATGCAGTCCTTATGCAAATGACGCGTAGTTAGGATGTGCTCCATTTTTCTTTTCCCGAAGATATATGATTGGCCTGTTTTCTAGCATCAAAATTGATCGAGTCTTGATCCTTGCTTGAATTTTACAAAGCTAGAGGTCCTTCTAGGATCCCTGTCAAAACTCACAATGATAGCGAACTTAGATCACACTCAAAATTAAAATGGTCACTCTTAGTGATAAGGATCATGGAGTTCCACAAGTTGCACTTGGACCTATTACACGATCCAAAGCAAAGAAGATTCAACAAGCATTCATTCTTCACCTTCGATGATGTGGATAGCTTTAATTCAAAATTCATTTCATGTGCTAGAGACCATTTCAAGGGAAGAGGAACCATTTGATGCTTTGGAAGTCAATGTATGCAAGATTGAAGTTGTCCATGGAATTAATGACATTTGACTTGATTTAAATGTCTTAATCATTTGACAAGGGAAAATACAAATGTTAGAGTTGGCAACACAAACATCAATTTTCAGATTTTAGGAGCTTTTATGCAAGTCTATGTTTAAAATCTTGTTTTTAATGTTTTAGGTTATATTTTGCAACAATGGCATTATGGTAATTATGTTGGTTTTCTTTATTTTAGGTTTAACTTTCATAGGCTATAAATAGCCATGAAGTAAGTTGTAAAACTCAGATTTTGATTGAATGAAAATTAGCTCTCTACAAGAGATCATTTTCTTAGAATTTTTGGGCATGTTCTTTGTCTCTTTTTCTAAGTTTCCCTTGCAATCTTGTGATAGAATCCATTTGAGCCATTCAATCCAGCCTTGATCAAGCCTGATTGTGGAGTGACTCAATCTAGAACAAGATCTTCCATATCTTGCTTCTAGATCATTGATCTTAAGAAGTAATCAAATTCTAGCCTTTTCTCTTGGTTGTTCCCAAATTTATAAGGAGGTGTTAATCTCTTAATTCAAGGGTTCTTGCTTCATCATAAGCTTGGATCTTTGGGGTGAGAATTAGGGTTGCCTTATCACTTAGATCCTAAGACAACTCACTCCAGAATTAGTTTGATCAAGACTAATCCAATGAATTGATTTAACTTCAAACCTAAGGCAAGATCTGAAAGAAATGAAACACCAAATGGGGTTCAAGAAACCACAAGTTTTTTCGATCATAAATTCAATCTAAAATGATGTATTACAAGCCATTTTAAAGGCCTAAAATTCATGCATGCCTTGAGATACAAAAGGACTAAAAAGGCTATCTAATGCATTTTTGTAGAAGATAAGGCATAAGAAGCCAAAGGCCAATTGCACTCCTCAAATGCTAGACAAAAGGGTAGATATGCTTTAAATAGACTCAACCAACTCTTCTAGAAAGTCCCTTGCAATTATGAGCATGGTTGGCAAGCATTCAAATCAAAAAGTTTTAAAATATAAAAATCTAGAAATTCCATTATTTATATTTCTGCATTCTAATCTTAAAAAGTCTCTTGGAATATTCTTTTTCTTGCCTCTTGTTACTCCTTCATGTGAATACAATAAGTCGGTGGCTGAGTTCATATCAATAGAGTTCTTCACAAGACTACGGGACTTAGTCCTTTTGAAGTTGTCTATGGTCTTATTCCAAAAACCCTATTGATTTGGTTATTTTTTATACTTCAAGTAAATTCAACAAAGAAGCAAAAGAAAGGGCCAAAGACGTTAAAGCTCTGATACGAATCAAACAACCGATCCATTGCATGTACCTGAAGGACCTATTACAAGGAGTAAGGCGAAGAAGATTCAAGAGGAATATATATTACATCTTCAAAAGCTTGCCAATGCACAAGAAGAGACAAAACTTTTTCATCCCGAATTTATTTACAACATTAGCACAACAAGTGAAGAAGAGATTGAAGTGAAGATGGCACGAGAATAGTAATTTTATTTTGGAAGTTGACAACATGGCAGAATTTTAAATAAGAAATTTCTAGATTTCTTATTTTGGGACTCTTTGATTTCAATGCTTGCCAACCATGCTCATTATTGCAAGGGACATTCTAGAAGAGTTGGTTGAGTGTATTTAAAGCATATCTAATCTTTTGTCTAGCATTTAAGCCATGCAATTTACTTTTGGCTTCTTATGTCTTATTTTCTACAAAATGCATTTAATAGCTTTTTGAGTCCTTTTGTATTCCAAGGCATGCACGAATTTTTGGCCTTTAAAATGGCTTGTAATACATCATTTTGGACAGATTTTATGAATGAAAAACTTGTGTTTTCTTGAACCCCTTTTGGTGTTTCTTTTCTTTCAAATCTTGCTTTAGGTTTGAAGATAAATCAATTCATTGGATTAGTCTTGATCAAACTACTTTTGGAGTGAGTTGTCTTAGGATCTAAGAGTGACCATTTTAGATTTTGAGTGTGATCTAAGTTAGCTATCATTGTGAGTTTTTACAAGGATCCTAGAAGGACCTCTAGCATTGTAAAATTCAAGCAAGGATCGACGCTTATCAGAATAGTTATAGGAGCTATTTTGATAACGAGAACAATGAGCCATATCGGGACTTTCAAGAGCATAGCCTCACCATCGCAAAAAGAACTTTATATATTCAGGAAAGAAAATGCAAGAGAAAGCATTCAATGAATTAAAATAAAAATTGGCCAATGGACCCCACAAGTGCATGTGGTCCTTTCTCATATGGCACGTATTTGAGTAGCTCTCTCTTCACGTTTTACTAATAAAACAGATTGGCCTTGTGTCGTGCCTTTGAAATAGCTCTTATGCCTATTCCGTTTGCATCTCATTAAATCTCAAATGACAAGGTGGTGCATTGGTCAGTTTTTCTTTTAGTTTTGAATGCATTCTCTTGCTTTTGATTTCATTAGAATTTGACAATCTTTCTGACAAGTTCATTCTACTTTGAGGCTATTGGCTAATGAAATCGTTGATAAACTAGCTAAACCATGAAGGATCTTACCTCGGTTGAATTTGTGGGTGTTGCCTAACTTAGAATGCCTCTTTTGTAGCTTTATTTGGCTCTCGAGACGCTATAAGCTCTCATGATCCTTGTGGGTGACAAACTCTTTTGGCCACAATTAAGGCCGCGAAACTTGCAGGGCCCTCACTAGTGCATGCAGTCCTTATGCAAATGACGCGTAGTTAGGATGTGCTCCATTTTTCTTTTCCGAAGATATATGATTGGCCTGTTTTCTAGCATCAAAAATTGATCAAGTCTTGATCCTTGCTTGAATTTTACAAAGCTAGAGGTCCTTCTAGGATCCTGTCAAAACTCACAATGATAGCGAACTTAGATCACACTCAAAATTAAAATGGTCACTCTTAGTGATAAGGATCATGGAGTTCCACAAGTTGCACTTGGACCTATTACACGATCCAAAGCAAAGAAGATTCAACAAGCATTCATTCTTCACCTTCGACGATTGGATAGCTTTAATTCAAAATTCATTTCATGTGCTAGAGACCATTTCAAGGGAAGAGGAACCATTTGATGCTTTGGAAGTCAATGTATGCAAGATTGAAGTTGTCCATGGAATTAATGACATTTGACTTGATTTAAATGTCTTAATCATTTGACAAGGGAAAATACAAATGTTAGAGTTGGCAACACAAACATCAATTTTCAGATTTTAGGAGCTTTTATGCAAGTCTATGTTTAAAATCTTGTTTTTAATGTTTTAGGTTATATTTTGCAACAATGGCATTATGGTAATTATGTTGGTTTTCTTTATTTTAGGTTTAACTTTCATAGGCTATAAATAGCCATGAAGTAAGTTGTAAAACTCAGATTTTGATTGAATGAAAATTAGCTCTCTACAAGAGATCATTTTCTTAGAATTTTTGGGCATGTTCTTTGTCTCTTTTTCTAAGTTTCCCTTGCAATCTTGTGATAGAATCCATTTGAGCCATTCAATCCAGCCTTGATCAAGCCTCGATTGTGGAGTGACTCAATCTAGAACAAGATCTTCCATATCTTGCTTCTAGATCATTGATCTTAAGAAGTAATCAAATTCTAGCCTTTTCTCTTGGTTGTTCCCAAATTTATAAGGAGGTGTTAATCTCTTAATTCAAGGGTTCTTGCTTCATCATAAGCTTGGATCTTTGGGCTGAGAATTAGGGTTGCCTTATCACTTAGATCCTAAGACAACTCACTCCAGAATTAGTTTGATCAAGACTAATCCAATGAATTGATTTAACTTCAAACCTAAGGCAAGATCTGAAAGAAATGAAACACCAAATGGGGTTCAAGAAACCACAAGTTTTTTCGATCATAAATTCAATCTAAAATGATGTATTACAAGCCATTTTAAAGGCCTAAAATTCATGCATGCCTTGAGATACAAAAGGACTAAAAAGGCTATCTAATGCATTTTTGTAGAAGATAAGGCATAAGAAGCCAAAGGCCAATTGCACTCCTCAAATGCTAGACAAAAGGGTAGATATGCTTTAAATAGACTCAACCAACTCTTCTAGAAAGTCCCTTGCAATTATGAGCATGGTTGGCAAGCATTCAAATCAAAAAGTTTTAAAATATAAAAATCTAGAAATTCCATTATTTATATTTCTGCATTCTAATCTTAAAAAGTCTCTTGGAATATTCTTTTTCTTGCCTCTTGTTACTCCTTCATGTGAATACAATAAGTCGGTGGTGAGTTCATATCAATAGAGTTCTTCACAAGACTACGGGACTTAGTCCTTTTGAAGTTGTCTATGGTCTTATTCCAAAAACCCTATTGATTTGGTTATTTTTTATACTTCAAGTAAATTCAACAAAGAAGCAAAAGAAAGGGCCAAAGACGTTAAAGCTCTGATACGAATCAAACAACCGATCCATTGCATGTACCTGAAGGACCTATTACAAGGAGTAAGGCGAAGAAGATTCAAGAGGAATATATATTACATCTTCAAAAGCTTGCCAATGCACAAGAAGAGACAAAACTTTTTCATCCCGAATTTATTTACAACATTAGCACAACAAGTGAAGAAGAGATTGAAGTGAAGATGGCACGAGAATAGTAATTTTATTTTGGAAGTTGACAACATGGCAGAATTTTAAATAAGAAATTTCTAGATTTCTTATTTTGGGACTCTTTGATTTCAATGCTTGCCAACCATGCTCATTATTGCAAGGGACATTCTAGAAGAGTTGGTTGAGTGTATTTAAAGCATATCTAATCTTTTGTCTAGCATTTAAGCCATGCAATTTACTTTTGGCTTCTTATGTCTTATTTTCTACAAAATGCATTTAATAGCTTTTTGAGTCCTTTTGTATTCCAAGGCATGCACGAATTTTTGGCCTTTAAAATGGCTTGTAATACATCATTTTGGACAGATTTTATGAATGAAAAACTTGTGTTTTCTTGAACCCCTTTTGGTGTTTCTTTTCTTTCAAATCTTGCTTTAGGTTTGAAGATAAATCAATTCATTGGATTAGTCTTGATCAAACTACTTTTGGAGTGAGTTGTCTTAGGATCTAAGAGTGACCATTTTAGATTTTGAGTGTGATCTAAGTTAGCTATCATTGTGAGTTTTTACAAGGATCCTAGAAGGACCTCTAGCATTGTAAAATTCAAGCAAGGATCGACGCTTATCAGAATAGTTATAGGAGCTATTTTGATAACGAGAACAACAGGCCATATCGGGACTTTCAAGAGCATAGCCTCACCATCGCAAAAAGAACTTTATATATTCAGGAAAGAAAATGCAAGAGAAAGCATTCAATGAATTAAAATAAAAATTGGCCAATGGACCCCACAAGTGCATGTGGTCCTTTCTCATATGGCACGTATTTGAGTAGCTCTCTCTTCACGTTTTACTAATAAATGAGATTGGCCTTGTGTCGTGCCTTTGAAATAGCTCTTATGCCTATTCCGTTTGCATCTCATTAAATCTCAAATGACAAGGTGGTGCATTGGTCGGCTTTTTCTTTTAGTTTTGAATGCATTCTCTTGCTTTTGATTTCATTAGAATTTGACAATCTTTCTGACAAGTTCATTCTACTTTGAGGCTATTGGCTAATGAAATCGTTGATAAACTAGCTAAACCATGAAGGATCTTACCTCGGTTGAATTTGTGGGTGTTGCCCTAACTTAGAATGCCTCTTTTGTAGCTTTATTTGGCTCTCGAGACGCTATAAGCTCTCATGATCCTTGTGGGTGACAAACTCTTTTGGCCACAATTAAGGCCATGAAACTTGCGGGGCCCTCACTAGTGCATGCGATCCTTATGCAAATGACGCGTAGTTAGGATGTGCTCCATTTTTCTTTTCCGAAGATATATGATTGGCCTGTTTTCTAGCATCAAAAATTGATCAGTCTTTGATCCTTGCTTGAATTTTACAAAGCTAGAGGTCCTTCTAGGATCCCCTGTCAAAACTCACAATGATAGCGAACTTAGATCACACTCAAAATTAAAATGGTCACTCTTAGTGATAAGGATCATGGAGTTCCACAAGTTGCACTTGGACCTATTACACGATCCAAAGCAAAGAAGATTCAACAAGCATTCATTCTTCACCTTCGACAGTGGATAGCTTTAATTCAAAATTCATTTCATGTGCTAGAGACCATTTCAAGGGAAGAGGAACCATTTGATGCTTTGGAAGTCAATGTATGCAAGATTGAAGTTGTCCATGGAATTAATGACATTTGACTTGATTTAAATGTCTTAATCATTTGACAAGGAAAATACAAATGTTAGAGTTGGCAACACAAACATCAATTTTCAGATTTTAGGAGCTTTTATGCAAGTCTATGTTTAAAATCTTGTTTTTAATGTTTTAGGTTATATTTTGCAACAATGGCATTATGGTAATTATGTTGGTTTTCTTTATTTTAGGTTTAACTTTCATAGGCTATAAATAGCGATGAAGTAAGTTGTAAAACTCAGATTTTGATTGAATGAAAATTAGCTCTCTACAAGAGATCATTTTCTTAAAATTTTTGGGCATGTTCTTTGTCTCTTTTTCTAAGTTTCCCTTGCAATCTTGTGATAGAATCCATTTGAGCCATTCAATCCGGCCTTGATCAAGCTCGATTGTGGAGTGACTCAATCTAGAACAAGATCTTCCATATCTTGCTTCTAGATCATTGATCTTAAGAAGTAATCAAATTCTAGCCTTTTCTCTTGGTTGTTCCCAAATTTATAAGGAGGTGTTAATCTCTTAATTCAAGGGTTCTTGCTTCATCATAAGCTTGGATCTTTGAAATGAGAATTAGGGTTGCCTTATCACTTAGATCCTAAGACAACTCACTCCAGAATTAGTTTGATCAAGACTAATCCAATGAATTGATTTAACTTCAAACCTAAGGCAAGATCTGAAAGAAATGAAACACCAAATGGGGTTCAAGAAACCACAAGTTTTTTCGATCATAAATTCAATCTAAAATGATGTATTACAAGCCATTTTAAAGGCCTAAAATTCATGCATGCCTTGAGATACAAAAGGACTAAAAAAGCTATCTAATGCATTTTTGTAGAAGATAAGGCATAAGAAGCCAAAGGCATGCACTCCTCAAATGCTAGACAAAAGGGTAGATATGCTTTAAATAGACTCAACCAACTCTTCTAGAAAGTCCCTTGCAATTATGAGCATGGTTGGCAAGCATTCAAATCAAAAAGTTTTAAAATATAAAAATCTAGAAATTCCATTATTTATATTTCTGCATTCTAATCTTAAAAAGTCTCTTGGAATATTCTTTTTCTTGCCTCTTGTTACTCCTTCATGTGAATACAATAAGTCGGTGGCTGAGTTCATATCAATAGAGTTCTTCACAAGACTACGGGACTTAGTCCTTTTGAAGTTGTCTATGGTCTTATTCCAAAAACCCTATTGATTTGGTTATTTTTTATACTTCAAGTAAATTCAACAAAGAAGCAAAAGAAAGGGCCAAAGACGTTAAAGCTCTGATACGAATCAAACAACCGATCCATTGCATGTACCTGAAGGACCTATTACAAGGAGTAAGGCGAAGAAGATTCAAGAGGAATATATATTACATCTTCAAAAGCTTGCCAATGCACAAGAAGAGACAAAACTTTTTCATCCCGAATTTATTTACAACATTAGCACAACAAGTGAAGAAGAGATTGAAGTGAAGATGGCACGAGAATAGTAATTTTATTTTGGAAGTTGACAACATGGCAGAATTTTAAATAAGAAATTTCTAGATTTCTTATTTTGGGACTCTTTGATTTCAATGCTTGCCAACCATGCTCATTATTGCAAGGGACATTCTAGAAGAGTTGGTTGAGTGTATTTAAAGCATATCTAATCTTTTGTCTAGCATTTAAGCCATGCAATTTACTTTTGGCTTCTTATGTCTTATTTTCTACAAAATGCATTTAATAGCTTTTTGAGTCCTTTTGTATTCCAAGGCATGCACGAATTTTTGGCCTTTAAAATGGCTTGTAATACATCATTTTGGACAGATTTTATGAATGAAAAACTTGTGTTTTCTTGAACCCCTTTTGGTGTTTCTTTTCTTTCAAATCTTGCTTTAGGTTTGAAGATAAATCAATTCATTGGATTAGTCTTGATCAAACTACTTTTGGAGTGAGTTGTCTTAGGATCTAAGAGTGACCATTTTAGATTTTGAGTGTGATCTAAGTTAGCTATCATTGTGAGTTTTACAAGGATCCTAGAAGGACCTCTAGCATTGTAAAATTCAAGCAAGGATCGACGCTTATCAGAATAGTTATAGGAGCTATTTTGATAACGAGAACAACAGGCCATATCGGGACTTTCAAGAGCATAGCCTCACCATCGCAAAAAGAACTTTATATATTCAGGAAAGAAAATGCAAGAGAAAGCATTCAATGAATTAAAATAAAAATTGGCCAATGGACCCCACAAGTGCATGTGGTCCTTTCTCATATGGCACGTATTTGAGTAGCTCTCTCTTCACGTTTTACTAATAAACAGGATTGGCCTTGTGTCGTGCCTTTGAAATAGCTCTTATGCCTATTCCGTTTGCATCTCATTAAATCTCAAATGACAAGGTGGTGCATTGGTCAGTTTTTCTTTTAGTTTTGAATGCATTCTCTTGCTTTTGATTTCATTAGAATTTGACAATCTTTCTGACAAGTTCATTCTACTTTGAGGCTATTGGCTAATGAAATCGTTGATAAACTAGCTAAACCATGAAGGATCTTACCTCGGTTGAATTTGTGGGTGTTGCCCTAACTTAGAATGCCTCTTTTGTAGCTTTATTTGGCTCTCGAGACGCTATAAGCTCTCATGATCCTTGTGGGTGACAAACTCTTTTGGCCACAATTAAGGCCCATGAAACTTGCGGGGCCCTCACTAGTGCATGCGATCCTTATGCAAATGACGCGTGAGTTAGGATGTGCTCCATTTTTCTTTTCCCGAAGATATATGATTGGCCTGTTTTCTAGCATCAAAATTGATCGATCTGATTGATCCTTGCTTGAATTTTACAAAGCTAGAGGTCCTTCTAGGATCCCTGTCAAAACTCACAATGATAGCGAACTTAGATCACACTCAAAATTAAAATGGTCACTCTTAGTGATAAGGATCATGGAGTTCCACAAGTTGCACTTGGACCTATTACACGATCCAAAGCAAAGAAGATTCAACAAGCATTCATTCTTCACCTTCGACAGTGGATAGCTTTAATTCAAAATTCATTTCATGTGCTAGAGACCATTTCAAGGGAAGAGGAACCATTTGATGCTTTGGAAGTCAATGTATGCAAGATTGAAGTTGTCCATGGAATTAATGACATTTGACTTGATTTAAATGTCTTAATCATTTGACAAGGGAAAATACAAATGTTAGAGTTGGCAACACAAACATCAATTTTCAGATTTTAGGAGCTTTTATGCAAGTCTATGTTTAAAATCTTGTTTTTAATGTTTTAGGTTATATTTTGCAACAATGGCATTATGGTAATTATGTTGGTTTTCTTTATTTTAGGTTTAACTTTCATAGGCTATAAATAGCGATGAAGTAAGTTGTAAAACTCAGATTTTGATTGAATGAAAATTAGCTCTCTACAAGAGATCATTTTCTTAAAATTTTTGGGCATGTTCTTTGTCTCTTTTTCTAAGTTTCCCTTGCAATCTTGTGATAGAATCCATTTGAGCCATTCAATCCCGGCCTTGATCAAGCCTCGATTGTGGAGTGACTCAATCTAGAACAAGATCTTCCATATCTTGCTTCTAGATCATTGATCTTAAGAAGTAATCAAATTCTAGCCTTTTCTCTTGGTTGTTCCCAAATTTATAAGGAGGTGTTAATCTCTTAATTCAAGGGTTCTTGCTTCATCATAAGCTTGGATCTTTGGGCTGAGAATTAGGGTTGCCTTATCACTTAGATCCTAAGACAACTCACTCCAGAATTAGTTTGATCAAGACTAATCCAATGAATTGATTTAACTTCAAACCTAAGGCAAGATCTGAAAGAAATGAAACACCAAATGGGGTTCAAGAAACCACAAGTTTTTTCGATCATAAATTCAATCTAAAATGATGTATTACAAGCCATTTTAAAGGCCTAAAATTCATGCATGCCTTGAGATACAAAAAGGACTAAAAAGCTATCTAATGCATTTTTGTAGAAGATAAGGCATAAGAAGCCAAAGGCATGCACTCCTCAAATGCTAGACAAAAGGGTAGATATGCTTTAAATAGACTCAACCAACTCTTCTAGAAAGTCCCTTGCAATTATGAGCATGGTTGGCAAGCATTCAAATCAAAAAGTTTTAAAATATAAAAATCTAGAAATTCCATTATTTATATTTCTGCATTCTAATCTTAAAAAGTCTCTTGGAATATTCTTTTTCTTGCCTCTTGTTACTCCTTCATGTGAATACAATAAGTCGGTGGCTGAGTTCATATCAATAGAGTTCTTCACAAGACTACGGGACTTAGTCCTTTTGAAGTTGTCTATGGTCTTATTCCAAAAACCCTATTGATTTGGTTATTTTTTATACTTCAAGTAAATTCAACAAAGAAGCAAAAGAAAGGGCCAAAGACGTTAAAGCTCGTCTGAATCAAACAACCGATCCATTGCATGTACTGAAGGACCTATTACAAGGAGTAAGGCGAAGAAGATTCAAGAGGAATATATATTACATCTTCAAAAGCTTGCCAATGCACAAGAAGAGACAAAACTTTTCATCCCGAATTTATTTACAACATTAGCACAACAAGTGAAGAAGAGATTGAAGTGAAGATGGCACGAGAATAGTAATTTTATTTTGGAAGTTGACAACATGGCAGAATTTTAAATAAGAAATTTCTAGATTTCTTATTTTGGGACTCTTTGATTTCAATGCTTGCCAACCATGCTCATTATTGCAAGGGACATTCTAGAAGAGTTGGTTGAGTGTTTTTAAAGCATATCTAATCTTTTGTCTAGCATTTAAGCCATGCAATTTACTTTTGGCTTCTTATGTCTTATTTTCTACAAAATGCATTTAATAGCTTTTTGAGTCCTTTTGTATTCCAAGGCATGCACGAATTTTTGGCCTTTAAAATGGCTTGTAATACATCATTTTGGACAGATTTTATGAATGAAAAACTTGTGTTTTCTTGAACCCCTTTTGGTGTTTCTTTTCTTTCAAATCTTGCTTTAGGTTTGAAGATAAATCAATTCATTGGATTAGTCTTGATCAAACTACTTTTGGAGTGAGTTGTCTTAGGATCTAAGAGTGACCATTTTAGATTTTGAGTGTGATCTAAGTTAGCTATCATTGTGAGTTTTTACAAGGATCCTAGAAGGACCTCTAGCATTGTAAAATTCAAGCAAGGATCGACGCTTATCAGAATAGGTATAGGAGCTATTTTGATAACGAGAACAACAGGCCATATCGGGACTTTCAAGAGCATAGCCTCACCATCGCAAAAAGAACTTTATATATTCGGAAAGAAAATGCAAGAGAAAGCATTCAATGAATTAAAATAAAAATTGGCCAATGGACCCCACAAGTGCATGTGGTCCTTTCTCATATGGCACGTATTTGAGTAGCTCTCTCTTCACGTTTTACTAATAAACAGGATTGGCCTTGTGTCGTGCCTTTGAAATAGCTCTTATGCCTATTCCGTTTGCATCTCATTAAATCTCAAATGACAAGGTGGTGCATTGGTCAGTTTTTCTTTTAGTTTTGAATGCATTCTCTTGCTTTTGATTTCATTAGAATTTGACAATCTTTCTAACAAGTTCATTCTACTTTGAGGCTATTGGCTAATGAAATCGTTGATAAACTAGCTAAACCATGAAGGATCTTACCTCGGTTGAATTTGTGGGTGTTGCCCTAACTTAGAATGCCTCTTTTGTAGCTTTATTTGGCTCTCGAGACGCTATAAGCTCTCATGATCCTTGTGGGTGACAAACTCTTTTGGCCACAATTAAGGCCGCGAAACTTGCAGGGCCCTCACTAGTGCATGCAGTCCTTATGCAAATGACGCGTAGTTAGGATGTGCTCCATTTTTCTTTTCCCGAAGATATATGATTGGCCTGTTTTCTAGCATCAAAAATTGATCAGTGCTGATCCTTGCTTGAATTTTACAAAGCTAGAGGTCCTTCTAGAATCCCTGTCAAAACTCACAATGATAGCGAACTTAGATCACACTCAAAATTAAAATGGTCACTCTTAGTGATAAGGATCATGGAGTTCCACAAGTTGCACTTGGACCTATTACACGATCCAAAGCAAAGAAGATTCAACAAGCATTCATTCTTCACCTTCGACAGTGGATAGCTTTAATTCAAAATTCATTTCATGTGCTAGAGACCATTTCAAGGGAAGAGGAACCATTTGATGCTTTGGAAGTCAATGTATGCAAGATTGAAGTTGTCCATGGAATTAATGACATTTGACTTGATTTAAATGTCTTAATCATTTGACAAGGAAAATACAAATGTTAGAGTTGGCAACACAAACATCAATTTTCAGATTTTAGGAGCTTTTATGCAAGTCTATGTTTAAAATCTTGTTTTTAATGTTTTAGGTTATATTTTGCAACAATGGCATTATGGTAATTATGTTGGTTTTCTTTATTTTAGGTTTAACTTTCATAGGCTATAAATAGCCATGAAGTAAGTTGTAAAACTCAGATTTTGATTGAATGAAAATTAGCTCTCTACAAGAGATCATTTTCTTAGAATTTTTGGGCATGTTCTTTGTCTCTTTTTCTAAGTTTCCCTTGCAATCTTGTGATAGAATCCATTTGAGCCATTCAATCCAGCCTTGATCAAGCCTGATTGTGGAGTGACTCAATCTAGAACAAGATCTTCCATATCTTGCTTCTAGATCATTGATCTTAAGAAGTAATCAAATTCTAGCCTTTTCTCTTGGTTGTTCCCAAATTTATAAGGAGGTGTTAATCTCTTAATTCAAGGGTTCTTGCTTCATCATAAGCTTGGATCTTTGGGCTGAGAATTAGGGTTGCCTTATCACTTAGATCCTAAGACAACTCACTCCAGAATTAGTTTGATCAAGACTAATCCAATGAATTGATTTAACTTCAAACCTAAGGCAAGATCTGAAAGAAATGAAACACCAAATGGGGTTCAAGAAACCACAAGTTTTTTCGATCATAAATTCAATCTAAAATGATGTATTACAAGCCATTTTAAAGGCCTAAAATTCATGCATGCCTTGAGATACAAAAGGACTAAAAAAGCTATCTAATGCATTTTTGTAGAAGATAAGGCATAAGAAGCCAAAGGCCAATTGCACTGCTCAAATGCTAGACAAAAGGGTAGATATGCTTTCAATAGACTCAACCAACTCTCTTCTAGAAGGTCCCTTGCAATTATGAGCATGGTCGGCAAGCATTCAAATCAAAAAGTTCTAAAATATAAAAATTTAGAAATTCCATTGTTTAAATTTCTGCATTCTAATCTTAAAATGTCTCTTGGAATATTCTTTTCTTGCCTCTTGTTGCTCCTTGTTGTGAATACAATAAGTCGGTGGCTGAGTTCATATCAATAGAGTTCCTCACGGGACTACAGGACTCAGTCCTTTTGAATTTGTCTATGGGCTTAATCCAAAAACCCTATTGATTTGGTTGTTATAGATACTTCAAGTAAATTCAAAGAAAGAAGCGAGTAAGAAAGGGCCAAAGACGTTAAAGCTCTTCATGAGAAGGTCATTGAAAGAATCATCCATGTGAATAATAAAGTGAAGAGAAGAAGAGAGTTGATAAAAGAAGTAAAGATGAACAATTTCAACCAGGTGTTCTAGTGTGGTTACATTTTCGCAAAGAAAGATTTCCAACAAAGAGGCGTTCTAAGCTAAGTCCTAGATCAGATGATCCTTTTGACGTGCTTGAAAAGGTGAACAATAATGCATACAAGATTGATTTACCAGGTGATTGTGGCGTTTCTGCTACGTTCAATGCTGCTGATCTTAGTCTTTACTATGCATCAAATGATGGAATTCCAAGTTTGAGGCCAAAAACCTTTCTCAAGAGGAGAAGAATGATATACAAAACAGCCCTAATGAAGATGATGATGTGAACAAACCGCAAACATTTATTCCTGATACAAAGATGAGTAATTTGGAAGCTGAAGTAATGTATGAGATTTCCCCCTCAATGGAGAGTGAGGCAAGTTCATCAAGCTCATCAACAAAGTTTGTTTCATTAGCCCAAGCATGTTCAGAAACTTAGCTTGCCATGCAATACAATTTCCAAGCAAAACAAAACTTTTCCAAATCATTTTTTTATTTCATATGCTTTTTTTGCTCTTTTAATTTATTTGACCAATTTGTAATGGGTAGTTAAATCCAACATAGAAAGTCCTATCCTTTAGGGTGGTGGAACTACCTTCCTAAATATTATTTATTTATTTATTTTAGTGGTTCCTAATTAGCAGGAAACTAGTTTGGTTGCTGTTATTGTTAGTTTAGACTTGAGAAGCCCTATTTAAGGGTCTTGTAATATTGGGAAAGGACATTGAAGTTTTATGAAAATACATTCTATCTCTTGCTTCTGGAGAAAACTAAGAATTTCCTTTGCTATTTCAACTTTGGCCTGTTGAATGGTGTTCTAAGGTCCCTAATTCAAGTTAAGTGGTGAAATCTTTATCTGAGATTGAATTTGGTTTGACCTAGGAATCTAATTTGTGTGTTGTAATCTGTACCGCAAGTTTTCCTAGTTCTATCTTCCTTTTCTTTCCAATTCGATCTCGATTTGTGTGATTGCTTAGTTAGGCAATTATACAACAATAGTAGTTTGGCATCCATACGGATTGATCACGATAGCTTTAGGCATCTCAGGAGTAAGAGAAAGCTATAAAAGATACATTCTAAGTGGCAACAGTCACAAATGCAGTAGAGGTAAGATCTTCAAATGATTTAACTGGTTTCTAAATGAGGTTTATCAGGACTTTCAGGAGCATAGCCTCCCATTGTAAAAAAGAACTTTATATATTCAGGAAAGCAAATTCAAGAGAAAGCATTCAATGAACTAAAAGAAAAATTGACCAGTGCACCACATCTTGCTCTTTCTAACTCTTATTGATCTTTTGAGATTGAATGTGATGTAAATGGAATAGGTATAAGAGCTGTTTTGATAACGAGAATACAGGCCATACCAAGACTTTCACGAGCATAGCCTCACTCGCAAAAAGAACTTTATATATTCAGGAAAGCAAATGCAAGAGAAAGCATTCAATGAATCAAAATAAAAATTGGCCAATGGACCTCACAAGTGCTTGTGGTCCTTTCTCATATGGTACGTATTTGAGTAGCTCTCTCTTTCACTTTTTACTAATAAACAGGATTGGCCTTGTGTCGTGCCTTTGAAATAGCTCTTATGCCTATTCCGTTTGCAACTCATTAAATCTCAAATGACAAGGTGGTGCATTGGTCAGTTTTTCTTTTAGTTTTGAATGCATTCTCTTGCTTTTGATTTCATTAGAATTTGACAATCTTTCTAACAAGTTCATTCTACTTTGAGGCTATTGGCTAATGAAATCGTTGATAAACTAGCTAAACCATGAAGGATCTTACCTCGGTTGAATTTGTGGGTGTTGCCCTCACTTAGAATGCCTATTTTGTAGCTTTATTTGGCTCTCGAGACGCCATAAGCTTTCATGATCCTTGTGGGTGACAAACTCTTTTGGCCACAATTAAGGCCAAGAAACTTGCAGGGCCCACACTAGTGCATGCAGTTCTTATTCAAATGACGCGTAGTTAGGATGTGCTCCAATTTTCTTTTCCCGAAGATATATGATTGGCCTATTTTCTAGTATCAAAAATTGATCAGCGCCGATCCTTGCTTGAATTTTACAAAGCTAGAGGTCCTTCTAGGATCCTTGTCAAAACTCACAATGATAGCGAACTTAGATCACACTCAAAATCTAAAATGGTCACTCTTAGATCCTAAGACAACTTACTCCAGAATTAGTTTGATCAAGACTAATCCAATAAATTGATTTAACTTCAAACCTAAGGCAAGATCTGAAGAAATGAAACACCAAATGGGGTTCAAGAAACCACAAGTTTTTTCAATCATAAATTCAATCTAAAATGATGTATTACAAGCCATTTTAAAGGCCTAAAATTCGTGCATGCCTTGAGATACAAAAGGATTGAAAAAGCTATCTAATGAATTTTTGTAGAAGATAAGGCATAAGAAGCCAAAAGTCAATTGCACGGCTCAAATGCTAGACAAAAGGGTAGATGTGCTTTCAATAGACTCAGCCAACTCTCTTCTAGAAGGTCCCTTGCAATTATGAGCATGGTGGGCAAGCAATCAAATCAAAAAGTTCTAAAATATAAAAATTTAGAAATTCCATTGTTTAATTTCTGCATTCTAATCTTAAAATGTCTCTTGGAATATTCTTTTCTTGCCTCTTGTTGCTCCTTCATGTGAATACAATAAGTCGGTGGCTGAGTTCATATCAATAGAGTTCCTCACAGGACTACGGGACTCAGTCCTTTTGAATTTGTCTATGGGCTTAATCCAAAAACCCTATTGATTTGGTTGTTATAGATACTTCAAGTAAATTCAGCAAAGAAGCAGAAGAAAGGGCCAAAGACGTTAAAGTTCTTCATGAGAAGGTCATTGAAAGAATCATCCAAGTGAATAATAAAGTGAAGAGAAGAAGAGAGTTGATAAAAGAAGTAATGATGTACAATTTCAACCAGGTGTTCTAGTGTGGTTACATTTTCGCAAAGAAAGATTTCCAACAAAGAGGCGTTCTAAGCTAAGTCCTAGATCAGATGGTCCCTTTGAAGTGCTTGAAAAGGTGAACAATAATGCATACAAGATTGATTTACCAGGTGATTGTGGCGTTTCTGCTACGTTCAATGCTGCTGATCTTAGTCTTTACTATGCATCAAATGATGGAATTCCATGTTTGAGGCCAAAAACCTTTCTCAAGAGGAGAAGAATGATATCCAAAACAGCCCTAATGAAGATGATGATGTGAACAAACCGCAAACATTTCTTCCTGATACAAAGATGAGTAATTTGGAAGTTGAAGTAATTTATGAGATTTCCCCCTCAATGGAGAGTGAGGCAAGTTCATCAAGCTCATCAACAAAGTTTGTTTCATTAGCCCAAGCATGTTCAGAAACTTAGCTTGCCATGCAATACAATTTCCAAGCAAAACAAAACTTTTCCAAATCATTTTTTTATTTCTTATGCTTTTTTTGCTCTTTTAATTTATTTGACCAATTTGTAATGGGTATTTAAATCCAACATAGAAAGTCCTATCCTTTAGGGTGGTGAAACTACCTTCCTAAATATTATTTATTTATTTATTTATTTTAGTGGTTCCTAATTAGCAGGAAACTAGTTTGGTTGCTGTTATTGTTAGTTTAGACTTGAGAAGCCCTATTTAAGGGTCTTGTAATCTTGGGAAAGGACATTGAAGTTTTATGCAAATACATTCTATCTCTTGCTTCTGGAGAAAACTAAGAATTGCCTTTGCTATTTCAACTTTGACCTGTTGAATGGTGTTCTAAGGTCCCTAATTCAAGTTAAGTGGTGAAATCTTTATCTTAGATTGAATTTGGTTTGACCTAGGAATCCAATTTGCGTGTTGTAATCTGTACCGCAAGTTTTCCTAGTTCTATCTTCCTTTTCTTTCCAATTCGATCTCGATTTGTGTGATTGCTTAGTTAGGCAATTATACAACAATAGTAGTTTGGCATCCATACGGATTGATCACGATAGCTTTAGGCATCTCAGGAGTAAGAGAAAGCTATAAAAGAGACATTCTAAGTGGCAACAGCCACAAATGCAGTAGAGGTAAGATCTTCAAATGATTTAACTGGTTTCTAAAGGAGGTTTATCAGGACTTTCAGGAGCATAGCCTCCCATTGTAAAAAAGAACTTTATATATTCAGGAAAGCAAATTCAAGAGAAAGCATTCAATGAACTAAAAGAAAAATTGACCAGTGCACCACATCTTGCTCTTTCTAACTCTTATTGATCTTTTGAGATTGAATGTGATGTAAATGGAATAGGTATAAGAGCTGTTTTGATAACGAGAATACAGGCCATATCAAGACTTTCACGAGCATAGCCTCACTCGCAAAAAGAACTTTATATATTCAGGAAAGCAAATGCAAGAGAAAGCATTCAATGAATTAAAATAAAAATTGGCCAATGGACCTCACAAGTGCATGTGGTCCTTTCTCATATGGCACGTATTTGAGTAGCTCTCTCTTGCACTTTTTACTAATAAACAGGATTGGCCTTCTGTCGTGCCTTTGAAATAGCTCTTATGCCAATTCCGTTTGCAGCTCATTAAATCTCAAATGACAAGGTTGTGCATTGGTCAGTTTTTCTCTTTAGTTTTGAATGCATTCTCTTACTTTTGATTTCATTAGAATTTGACAATCTTTCTAACAAGTTCATTCTACTTTGAGGCTATTGGCTAATGAAATCGTTGATAAACTAGCTAAACCATGAAGGATCTTACCTCGGTTGAATTTGTGGGTGGTGCCCTCACTTAGAATGCCTCTTTTGTAGCTTTATTTGGCTCTCGAGACGCCATAAGCTTTCATGATCCTTGTGGGTGACAAACTCTTTTGGCCACAATTAAGGCCACAAAACTTGCAAGGCCCACACTAGTGCATGCAGTTCTTATTCAAATGACGCGTAGTTAGGATGTGCTCCAATTTTCTTTTCCCGAAGATATATGATTGGCCTATTTTCTAGTATCAAAAATTGATCAGCGCCGATCCTTGCTTGAATTTTACAAAGCTAGAGGTCCTTCTAGGATCCTTGTCAAAACTCACAATGATAGCGAACTTAGATCACACTCAAAATCTAAAATGGTCACTCTTAGATCCTAAGACAACTTACTCCAGAATTAGTTTGATCAAGACTAATCCAATAAATTGATTTAACTTCAAACCTAAGGCAAGATCTGAAAGAAATGAAACACCAAATGGGGTTCAAGAAACCACAAGTTTTTTCAATCATAAATTCAATCTAAAATGATGTATTACAAGCCATTTTAAAGGCCTAAAATTCGTGCATGCCTTGAGATACAAAAGGACTAAAAAAGCTATCTAATGAATTTTTGTAGAAGATAAGGCATAAGAAGCCAAAAGTCAATTGCAAGGCTCAAATGCTAGACAAAAGGGTAAATGTGCTTTCAATAGACTCTGCCAACTCTCTTCTAGAAGGTCCCTTGCAATTATGAGCATGGTGGGCAAGCATTCAAATCAAAAAGTTCTAAAATATAAAAATTTAGAAATTCCATTGTTTAATTTCTGCATTCTAATCTTAAAATGTCTCTTGGAATATTCTTTTCTTGCCTCTTGTTGCTCCTTCATGTGAATACAATAAGTCGGTGGCTGAGTTCATATCAATAGAGTTCCTCACAGGACTACGGGACTCAGTCCTTTTGAATTTGTCTATGGGCTTAATCCAAAAACCCTATTGATTTGGTTGTTATAGATACTTCAAGTAAATTCAGCAAAGAAGCAGAAGAAAAGGCCAAAGACGTTGAAGCTCTTCATGAGAAGGTCATTGAAAGAATCATCCAAGTGAATAATAAAGTGAAGAGAAGAAGAGAGTTGATAAAAGAAGTAAAGATGTACAATTTCAACCAGGTGTTCTAGTGTGGTTACATTTTCGCAAAGAAAGATTTCCAACAAAGAGGCGTTCTAAGCTAAGTCCTAGATCAGATGATCCTTTTGAAGTGCTTGAAAAGGTGAAGAATAATGCATACAAGATTGATTTACCAGGTGATTGTGACGTTTCTGCTACGTTCAATGCTGCTGATCTTAGTCTTTACTATGCATCAAATGATGGAATTCCAAGTTTGAGGACAAAAACCTTTCTCAAGAGGAGAAGAATGATATCCAAAACAGCCCTAATGAAGATGATGATGTGAACAAACCGCAAACATTTATTCCTGATACAAAGATGAGTAATTTGGAAGCTGAAGTAATGTATGAGATTTCCCCCTCAATGGAGAGTGAGGCAAGTTCATCAAGCTCGTCAACAAAGTTTGTTTCATTAGCCCAAGCATGTTCAGAAACTTAGCTTGCCATGCAATACAATTTCCAAGCAAAACAAAACTTTTCCAAATCATTTTTTTATTTCTTATGCTTTTTTTGCTCTTTTAATTTATTTGACCAATTTGTAATGGGTAGTTAAATCCAACATAGAAAGTCCTATCCTTTAGGGTGGTGGAACTACTTTCCTAAATATTATTTATTTATTTATTTTAGTGGTTCCTAATTAGCAGGAAACTAGTTTGGTTGCTGTTATTGTTAGTTTAGACTTGAGAAGCCCTATTTAAGGGTCTTGTAATCTTGGGAAAGGACATTGAAGTTTTATGCAAATACATTCTATCTCTTGCTTATGGAGAAAACTAAGAATATCCTTTGCTATTTCAACTTTGACCTGTTGAATGGTGTTCTAAGGTCCCTAATTCAAGTTAAGTGGTGAAATCTTTATCTTAGATTGAATTTGGTTTGACCTAGGAATCCAATTTGCGTGTTGTAATCTGTACCGCAAGTTTTCCTAGTTCTATCTTCCTTTTCTTTCCAATTCGATCTCGATTTGTGTGATTGCTTAGTTAGGCAATTATACAACAATAGTAGTTTGGCATCCATACGGATTGATCACGATAGCTTTAGGCATCTCAGGAGTAAGAGAAAGCTATAAAAGAGACATTCTAAGTGGCAACGGCCACAAATGCAGTGGAGGTAAGATCTTCAAATGATTTAACTGGTTTCTAAAGGAGGTTTATCAGGACTTTCAGGAGCATAGCCTCCCATTGTAAAAAAGAACTTTATATATTCAGGAAAGCAAATTCAAGAGAAAGCATTCAATGAACTAAAAGAAAAATTGACCAGTGCACCACATCTTGCTCTTTCTAACTCTTATTGATTTTTTTGGGATTGAATGTGATGTAAATGGAATAGGTATAAGAGCTGTTTTGATAACGAGAATACAGGCCATATCAAGACTTTCACGAGCATAGCCTCACTAGCAAAAAGAACTTTATATATTCACGAAAGCAAATGCAAGAGAAAGCATTCAATGAATCAAAATAAAAATTGGCCAATGGACCTCACAAGTGCATGTGTTCCTTTCTCATATGGTACGTATTTGAGTAGCTCTCTCTTTCACTTTTTACTAATAAACAGGATTGGCCTTGTGTCGTGCCTTTGAAATAGCTCTTATGCCTATTCCGTTTGCAGCTCATTAAATCTCAAATGACAAGGTGGTGCATTGGTCAGTTTTTCTCTTTAGTTTTGAATGCATTCTCTTGCTTTTGATTTCATTAGAATTTGACAATCTTTCTAACAAGTTCATTCTACTTTGAGGCTATTGGCTAATGAAATCGTTGATAAACTAGCTAAACCGTGAAGGATCTTACCTCGGTTGAATTTGTGGGTGTTGCCCTCACTTAGAATGCCTCTTTTGTAGCTTTATTTGGCTCTCAAGACGCCATAAGCTTTCATGATCCTTGTGGGTGACAAACTCTTTTGGCCACAATTAAGGCCACAAAACTTGCAAGGCCCACACTAGTGCATGCAGTTCTTATTCAAATGACGCGTAGTTAGGATGTGCTCCAATTTTCTTTTCCCGAAGATATTTGATTGGCCTGTTTTCTAGTATAAAAAATTGATCAGCGCCGATCCTTGCTTGAATTTTACAAAGCTAGAGGTACTTCTAGGATCCTTGTCAAAACTCACAATGATAGCGAACTTAGATCACACTCAAAATCTAAAATGGTCACTCTTAGATCCTAAGACAACTTACTCCAGAATTAGTTTGATCAAGACTAATCCAATAAATTGATTTAACTTCAAACCTAAGGCAAGATCTGAAAGAAATGAAACACCAAATGGGATTCAAGAAACCACAAGTTTTTTCAATCATAAATTCAATCTAAAATAATGTATTACAAGCCATTTTAAAGGCCTAAAATTCGTGCATGCCTTGAGATACAAAAGGACTCAAAAAGCTATCTAATGAATTTTTGTAGAAGATAAGGCATAAGAAGCCAAAAGTCAATTGCACGGCTCAAATGCTAGACAAAAGGGTAGATGTGCTTTCAATAGACTCAGCCAACTCTCTTCTAGATGGTCCTTTGCAATTATGAGCATGGTGGGCAAGCATTCAAATCAAAAAGTTCTAAAATATAAAAATTTAGAAATTCCATTGTTTAATTTCTGCATTCTAATCTTAAAATGTCTCTTGGAATATTCTTTTCTTGCCTCTTGTTGCTCCTTCATGTGAATACAATAAGTCGGTGGCTGAGTTCATATCAATAGAGTTCCTCACAGGACTACGGGACTCAGTCCTTTTGAATTTGTCTATGGGCTTAATCCAAAAACCCTATTGATTTGGTTGTTATAGATACTTCAAGTAAATTCAGCAAAGAAGCAGAAGAAAGGGCCAAAGACGTTAAAGCTCTTCATGAGAAGGTCATTGAAAGAATCATCCAAGTGAATAATAAAGTGAAGAGAAGAAGAGAGTTGATAAAAGAAGTAAAGATGTACAATTTCAACCAGGTGTTCTAGTGTGGTTACATTTTCGCAAAGAAAGATTTCCAACAAAGAGGCGTTCTAAGCTAAGTCCTAGATCAGATGGTCCCCTTGAAGTGCTTGAAAAGGTGAACAATAATGCATACAAGATTGATTTACCAGGTGATTGTGGCGTTTCTGCTACGTTCAATGCTGTTGATCTTAGTCTTTACTATGCATCAAATGATGGAATTCCATGTTTGAGGCTAAAAACCTTTCTCAAGAGGAGAAGAATGATATCCAAAACAGCCCTAATGAAGATGATGATGTGAACAAACCGCAAACATTTATTCCTGATACAAAGATGAGTAATTTGGAAGCTGAAGTAATGTATGAGATTTCCCCCTCAATGGAGAGTGAGGCAAGTTCATCAAGCTCATCAACAAAGTTTGTTTCATTAGCCCAAGCATGTTCAGAAACTTAGCTTGCCATGCAATACAATTTCCAAGCAAAACAAAACTTTTCCAAATCATTTTTTTATTTCTTATGCTTTTTTTGCTCTTTTAATTTATTTGACCAATTTGTAATGGGTAGTTAAATCCAACATAGAAAGTCCTATCCTTTAGGGTGGTGGAACTACCTTCCTAAATATTATTTATTTATTTATTTTAGTGGTTCCTAATTAGTAGGAAACTAGTTTGGTTGCTGTTATTGTTAGTTTAGACTTGAGAAGCCCTATTTAAGGGTCTTGTAATCTTGGGAAAGGACATTGAAGTTTTATGCAAATACATTCTATCTCTTGCTTCTGGAGAAAACTAAGAATTTCCTTTGCTATTTCAACTTTGGCCTGTTGAATGGTGTTCTAAGGTCCCTAATTCAAGTTAAGTGGCGAAATCTTTATCTTAGATTGAATTTGGTTTGAACTAGGAATCCAATTTGCGTGTTGTAATCTGTACCGCAAGTTTTCCTAGTTCTATCTTCCTTTTCTTTCCAATTCAATCTCGATTTGTGTGATTGCTTAGTTAGGCAATTATACAACAATAGTAGTTTGGCATCCATACGGATTGATCACGATAGCTTTAGGGATCTCAGGAGTAAGAGAAAGCTATAAAAGAGACATTCTAAGTGGCAACAGCCACAAATGCAGTAGAGGTAAGATCTTCAAATGATTTAACTAGTTTCTAAAGGAGGTTTATCAGGACTTTCAGGAGCATAGCCTCCCATTGTAAAAAAGAACTTTATATATTCAGGAAAGCAAATTCAAGAGAAAGCATTCAATGAACTAAAAGAAAAATTGACCAGTGCACCACATCTTGCTCTTTCTAACTCTTATTGATCTTTTGAGATTGAATGTGATGTAAATGGAATAGGTATAAGAGCTGTTTTGATAACGAGAATACATGCCATATCAAGACTTTCACGAGCATAGCCTCACTCGCAAAAAGAACTTTATATATTCACGAAAGCAAATGCAAGAGAAAGCATTCAATGAATCAAAATAAAAATTGGCCAATGGACCTCACAAGTGCTTGTGGTCCTTTCTCATATGGCACGTATTTGAGTAGCTCTCTCTTTCACTTTTTACTAATAAACAGGATTGGCCTTATGTCGTGCCTTTCAAATAGCTCTTATGCCTATTCCGTTTGCATGTCATTAAATCTGAAATGACAAGGTGGTGCATTGGTCAGTTTTTCTTTTAGTTTTGAATGCATTCTCTTGCTTTTGATTTCATTAGAATTTGACAATCTTTCTAACAAGTTCATTCTACTTTGAGGCTATTGGCTAATGAAATCGTTGATAAACTAGCTAAACCATGAAGGATCTTACCTCGGTTGAATTTGTGGGTGTTGCCCTCACTTTGAAGGCCTATTTTGTAGCTTTATTTGGCTCTCGAGACGCCATAAGCTTTCATGATCCTTGTGGGTGACAAACACTTTTGGCCACAATTAAGGCCACGAAACTTGCAGGGCCCACACTAGTGCATGCAGTTCTTATTCAAATGACGCGTAGTTAGGATGTGCTCCATTTTTCTTTTCTCGAAGATACATGATTGGCCTGTTTTCTAGTATCAAAAATTAATCAGCGCCGATCCTTGCTTAAATTTTACAAAGCTAGAGGTCCTTCTAGGATCCTTTTCAAAACTCACAATGATAGCGAACTTAGATCACACTCAAAATCTAAAATGGTCACTCTTAGATCCTAAGACAACTCACTCCAGAATTAGTTTGATCAATACAAATCCAATGAATTGATTTAACTTCAAACCTAAAGCAAGATCTGAAACAAATGAAAAACCAAATGGGGTTCAAGAAAACACAAGTTTTTCATTCATGAAATCTCACCAAAATGATGAATTACAAGCCATTTTAAAGGCCAAAAATTCATGCATGCCTTGAAATACCAAAGGACTCTAAAAGATATTAAATGCATTTTGCATGGATTAGTCTTGATCAAAACTAATTCTGGAGTGAGTTGTCTTAGGATCTAAGAGTGACCATTTTAGATTTTGAGTGTGATCTAAGTTAGCTATCATTGTGAGTTCTTACAAGGATCCTAGAAGGACATCTAGCTTTGTAAAATTCAAGCAAGGATCGGCGCTTATCATTTGGTCGACATTCTTTTGCTGAATCTAGACTTCGTTTCAACATGACACATAATGAAGAACAAACAACACATGCACCAGGTTTTAGTACCGTTCTTGAAGCTCTTAAAGATATGTTGAAAATGATGAGAGAAGATATGGAAGAAAGAAGAGCACATCGCAAAAGGATGTCTTCAAGGTACACTAATCATAAACCAATTTCAAATATTCAATTTTCTATGAAAAATAATAGTTTATGTGATGAAATTCAGCCTATGGTTGTAGAAAGTTGTGTCAATGAAAATGACATGCGTAGTGGTTTAGTTTCAACAAATGCATGTGAGTTAAGCAAAAAATTAGATTGCATGGACTTGTTTGCTTGCAATCCCTCTACTATTGTAACACCTACTATTAATGATATACATGTTGATGTGTGTGAGTTAGGGAAAAAGGCACAAAAGGCCATTGATGTGTGTGAGTTAGGGAAAAAGGCACAAAAGGCCAAAACAAAAGCATATGATTTTAGAGAAAAAGAATCTCGTGAGACAATGAGTGTGAGAGATAAGCATGAGATTAGTTTATGGCCTATAGAGAAAAATGAGAGAAAAGCCAATGTTGTGAGCTTGTGTGAAAGAGCCAATGAGGTTAAATCTATTTTGTTTTCTAAGCAAAATATTTGTAGACTTAAATATAGAGGAACTTGCTATCTAACGGGCGAGCTCAAACCATGTTTGTCTAGTGTTTCTTTTGAGTTCTTACAGGAAGCAAAAGATCTTATACAACATCTCGAAGCGAAGATTCCTTCTAAAGTAGAGAATGACCACAAACACAATGCCAACTTGTTTATTATGATGAAATACTCCAAATTTGCTTCTAAGTTCATCCATGGCAGCAAGCATAAAGTGTCAAAAAAAAAAAGACATAAAGATTTTGATTTGAGGACAAATCCTTTTAAAGAAAGGGGGGATGATATGAATTCAACCACCGCTTATTGTATTCACATGAAGGAGCAACAAGAAGCAAGAAAAGAAGATTTCAAGAGCCTTTTTAAAATTAGAATGCAGAAATTTAAATAGTGGAATTTTTATATTTTAGAACTTTTTTATTTCAATGCTTGCCAACCATGCTCTTAATTGTAAGGGACCTTCTAGAAGAGTTAGTTGGGCCTATGCAAAGCTTATCTACCCTTTTGTCTAGCATTTAAGCCATGCAATTGAGTTTTGGTTTCCTAGGCCTTATTTTCTACAAAATGCATTTAATAGCCTTTTTGAGTCCTTTTGTATTCCAAGGCATGCACGAATTTTTGCCTTTAAAATGGCTTGTAATACATCATTTTGGACAGATTTGATGAATTAAAAACTTGTGTTTTCTTGAACCCCATTTGGTGTTTCTTTTCTTTCAAATCTTGCTTTAGGTTTGAAGATAAATCAATTCATTGGATTAGTCTTGATCAAAACTAATTCTGGTGTGAGTTGTCTTAGGATCTAAGAGTGACCATTTTAGATTTTGAGTGTGATCTAAGTTAGCTATCATTGTGAGTTCTTACAAGGATCCTAGAAGGACATCTAGCTTTGTAAAATTCAAGCAAGGATCGGCGCTTATCATTTGGTCGACATCGACATTTTTGCTGAATCTAGACTTCGTTTCAACATGACACATAATGAAGAACAAACAACACATGCACCAGGTTTTAGTACCGTTCTTGAAGCTCTTAAAGATATGTTGAAAATGATGAGAGAAGATATGGAAGAAAGAAGAGCACATCGCAAAAGGATGTCTTCAAGGTACACTAATCATAAACCAATTTCAAATATTCAATTTTCTATGAAAAATAATAGTTTATGTGATGAAATTCAGCCTATGGTTGTAGAAAGTTGTATCAATGAAAATGACATGCGTAGTGGTTTAGTTTCAACAAATGCATGTGAGTTAAGCAAAAAATTAATTTGCATGGACTTGTTTGCTTGCAATCCCTCTACTATTGTAACACCTACTATTAATGATATACATGTTGATGTGTGTGAGTTAGGAAAAAGGCACAAAAGGCCAAAACAAAAGCATATGATTTTAGAAAAAGAATCTCGTGAGACAATGAGTGTGAGAGATAAGCATGAGATTAGTTTATGGCCTACAGAGAAAAATGAGAGAAATGCCAATGTTGTGAGCTTGTGTGAAAGAGCCAATGAGGTTAAATCTATTTTGTTTTCAAAGCAAAATATTTGTAGACTTAAATATAAATGAACTTGCTATCTAACGGGCGAGCTCAAACCATGTTTGTCTAGTGTTTCTTTTGAGTTCTTACAAGAAGCAAAAGATCTTATACAACATCTCGAAGCGAAGATTCCTTCTAAAGTAGAGAATGACCACAAACACAATGCCAACTTGTTTATTATGATGAAATACTCCAAATTTGCTTCTAAGTTCATCCATGGCAGCAAGCATAAAGTGTTAAAAAAAAGACATAAAGATTTTGATTTGAGGACAAATCCTTTTAAAGAAAGAGGGGATGATATGAATTCAACCACCGCTTATTGTATTCACATGAAGGAGCAACAAGAAGCAAGAAAAGAAGATTTCAAGAGCCTTTTTAAAATTAGAATGCAGAAATTTAAATAGTGGAATTTTTATATTTTAGAACTTTTTGATTTCAATGCTTGCCAACCATGCTCTTAATTGTAAGGGACCTTCTAGAAGAGTTAGTTGGGCCTATGCAAAGCTTATCTACCCTTTTGTCTAGCATTTAAGCCATGTAATTGAGTTTTGGTTTCCTTATTTTCTACAAAATGCATTTAATAGCCTTTTGAGTCCTTTTGTATTCCAAGGCATGCACGAATTTTTTGCCTTTAAAATGGCTTGTAATACATCATTTTGGACAGATTTGATGAATTAAAAACTTGTGTTTTCTTGAACCCCATTTGGTGTTTCTTTTCTTTCAAATCTTGCTTTAGGTTTGAAGATAAATCAATTCATTGGATTAGTCTTGATCAAAACTAATTCTGGAGTGAGTTGTCTTAGGATCTAAGAGTGACCATTTTAGATTTTGAGTGTGATCTAAGTTTGCTATCATTGTGAGTTCTTACAAGGATCCTAGAAGAACATCTAGCTTTGTAAAATTCAAGCAAGGATCGGCGCTTATCATTTGGTCGACATTCTTTTGCTGAATCTAGACTTCGTTTCAACATGACACATAATGAAGAACAAACAACACATGCACCAGGTTTTAGTACCGTTCTTGAAGCTCTTAAAGATATGTTGAAAATGATGAGAGAAGATATGGAAGAAAGAAGAGCACATCGCAAAAGGATGTCTTCAAGGTACACTAATCATAAACCAATTTCAAATATTCAATTTTCTATGAAAAATAATAGTTTATGTGATGAAATTCAGCCTATGGTTGTAGAAAGTTGTATCAATGAAAATGACATGCGTAGTGGTTTAGTTTCAACAAATGCATGTGAGTTAAGCAAAAAATTAGATTGCATGGACTTGTTTGCTTGCAATCCCTCTACTATTGTAACACCTACTATTAATGATATACATGTTGATGTGTGTGAGTTAGGGAAAAAGGCACAAAAGGCCATTGATGTGTGTGAGTTAGGGAAAAAGGCACAAAAGGCCAAAACAAAAGCATATGATTTTAGAGAAAAAGAATCTCGTGAGACAATGAGTGTGAGAGATAAGCATGAGATTAGTTTATGGCCTACAGAGAAAAATGAGAGAAATGCCAATGTTGTGAGCTTGTGTGAAAGAGCCAATGAGGTTAAATCTATTTTGTATTCAAAGCAAAATATTTGTAGACTTAAATATAAAGGAACTTGCTATCTAACGGGCGAGCTCAAACCATGTTTGTCTAGTGTTTCTTTTGAGTTCTTACAAGAAGCAAAAGATCTTATACAACATCTCGAAGCGAAGATTCCTTCTAAAGTAGAGAATGACCACAAACACAATGCCAACTTGTTTATTATGATGAAATACTCCAAATTTGCTTCTAAGTTCATCCATGGCAGCAAGCATAAAGTGTTCAAAAAAAGACATAAAGATTTTGATTTGAGGACAAATCCTTTTAAAGAAAGGGGGGATGATATGAATTCAACCACCGCTTATTGTATTCACATGAAGGAGCAACAAGAAGCAAGAAAAGAAGATTTCAAGAGCCTTTTTAAAATTAGAATGTAGAAATTTAAATAGTGGAATTTTTATATTTTAGAACTTTTTGATTTCAATGCTTGCCAACCATGCTCTTAATTGTAAGGGACCTTCTAGAAGAGTTAGTTGGGCCTATGCAAAGCTTATCTACCCCTTTGTCTAGCATTTAAGCCATGCAATTGAGTTTTGGTTTCCTAGGCCTTATTTTCTACAAAATGCATTTAATAGCCTTTTGAGTCCTTTTGTATTCCAAGGCATGCACGAATTTTTTGCCTTTAAAATGGCTTGTAAAACATCATTTTGGACAGATTTGATGAATTAAAAACTTGTGTTTTCTTGAACCCCATTTGGTGTTTCTTTTCTTTTAAATCTTGCTTTAGGTTTGAAGATAAATCAATTCATTGGATTAGTCTTGATCAAAACTAATTATGGAGTGAGTTGTCTTAGGATCTAAGAGTGACCATTTTAGATTTTGAGTGTGATCTAAGTTAGCTATCATTGTGAGTTCTTACAAGGATCCTAGAAGGACATCTAGCTTTGTAAAATTCAAGCAAGGATCGGCGCTTATCATTTGGTCGACATTCTTTTGCTGAATCTAGACTTCGTTTCAACATGACACATAATGAAGAACAAACAACACATGCACCAGGTTTTAGTACCGTTCTTGAAGCTCTTAAAGATATGTTGAAAATGATGAGAGAAGATATGGAAGAAAGAAGAGCACATCGCAAAAGGATGTCTTCAAGGTACACTAATCATAAACCAATTTCAAATATTCAATTTTCTATGAAAAATAATAGTTTATGTGATGAAATTCAGCCTATGGTTGTAGAAAGTTGTATCAATGAAAATGACATGCGTAGTGGTTTAGTTTCAACAAATGCATGTGAGTTAAGCAAAAAATTAATTTGCATGGACTTGTTTGCTTGCAATCCCTCTACTATTGTAACACCTACTATTAATGATATACATGTTGATGTGTGTGAGTTAGGGAAAAAGGCACAAAAGGCCAAAACAAAAGCATATGATTTTAGAGAAAAAGAATCTCGTGAGACAATGAGTGTGAGAGATAAGCATGAGATTAGTTTATGGCCTACAGAGAAAAATGAGAGAAATGCCAATGTTGTGAGCTTGTGTGAAAGAGCCAATGAGGTTAAATCTATTTTGTTTTCAAAGCAAAATATTTGTAGACTTAAATATAAATGAACTTGCTATCTAACGGGCGAGCTCAAACCATGTTTGTCTAGTGTTTCTTTTGAGTTCTTACAAGAAGCAAAAGATCTTATACAACATCTCGAAGCGAAGATTCCTTCTAAAGTAGAGAATGACCACAAACACAATGCCAACTTGTTTATTATGATGAAATACTCCAAATTTGCTTCTAAGTTCATCCATGGCAGCAAGCATAAAGTGTTCAAAAAAAGACATAAAGATTTTGATTTGAGGACAAATCCTTTTAAAGAAAGGGGGGATGATATGAATTCAACCACCGCTTATTGTATTCACATGAAGGAGCAACAAGAAGCAAGAAAAGAAGATTTCAAGAGCCTTTTTAAAATTAGAATGCAGAAATTTAAATAGTGGAATTTTTATATTTTAGAACTTTTTGATTTCAATGCTTGCCAACCATGCTCTTAATTGTAAGGGACCTTCTAGAAGAGTTAGTTGGGCCTATGCAAAGCTTATCTACCCTTTTGTCTAGCATTTAAGCCATGCAATTGAGTTTTGGTTTCCTAGGCCTTATTTTCTACAAAATGCATTTAATAGCCTTTTGAGTCCTTTTGTATTCCAAGGCATGCACGAATTTTTTGCCTTTAAAATGGCTTGTAATACATCATTTTGGACAGATTTGATGAATTAAAAACTTGTGTTTTCTTGAACCCCATTTGGTGTTTCTTTTCTTTCAAATCTTGCTTTAGGTTTGAAGATAAATCAATTCATTGGATTAGTCTTGATCAAAACTAATTCTGGAGTGAGTTGTCTTAGGATCTAAGAGTGACCATTTTAGATTTTGAGTGTGATCTAAGTTAGCTATCATTGTGAGTTCTTACAAGGATCCTAGAAGGACATCTAGCTTTGTAAAATTCAAGCAAGGATCGGCGCTTATCATTTGGTCGACATTCTTTTGCTGAATCTAGACTTCGTTTCAACATGACACATAATGAAGAACAAACAACACATGCACCAGGTTTTAGTACCGTTCTTGAAGCTCTTAAAGATATGTTGAAAATGATGAGAGAAGATATGGAAGAAAGAAGAGCACATCGCAAAAGGATGTCTTCAAGGTACACTAATCATAAACCAATTTCAAATATTCAATTTTCTATGAAAAATAATAGTTTATGTGATGAAATTCAGCCTATGGTTGTAGAAAGTTGTATCAATGAAAATGACATGCTTAGTGGTTTAGTTTCAACAAATGCATGTGAGTTAAGCAAAAAATTAGATTGCATGGACTTGTTTGCTTGCAATCCCTCAACTATTGTAACACCTACTATTAATGATATACATGTTGATGTGTGTGAGTTAGGGAAAAAGGCACAAAAGGCCATTGATGTGTGTGAGGTAGGGAAAAAGGCACAAAAGGCCAAAACAAAAGCATATGATTTTAGAGAAAAAGAATCTCGTGAGACAATGAGTGTGAGAGATAAGCATGAGATTAGTTTATGGCCCTCTGAGAGAAAAATGAGAGAAATGCCAATGTTGTGAGCTTGTGTGAAAGAGCCAATGAGGTTAAATCTATTTTGTATTCAAAGCAAAATATTTGTAGACTTAAATATAAAGGAACTTGCTATCTAACGGGCGAGCTCAAACCATGTTTGTCTAGTGTTTCTTTTGAGTTCTTACAAGAAGCAAAAGATCTTATACAACATCTCGAAGCGAAGATTCCTTCTAAAGTAGAGAATGACCACAAACACAATGCCAACTTGTTTATTATGATGAAATACTCCAAATTTGCTTCTAAGTTCATCCATGGCAGCAAGCATAAAGTGTTCAAAAAAAGACATAAAGATTTTGATTTGAGGACAAATCCTTTTAAAGAAAGGGGGGATGATATGAATTCAACCACCGCTTATTGTATTCACATGAAGGAGCAACAAGAAGCAAGAAAAGAAGATTTCAAGAGCCTTTTTAAAATTAGAATGCAGAAATTTAAATAGTGGAATTTTTATATTTTAGAACTTTTTGATTTCAATGCTTGCCAACCATGCTCTTAATTGTAAGGGACCTTCTAGAAGAGTTAGTTGGGCCTATGCAAAGCTTATCTACCCCTTTGTCTAGCATTTAAGCCATGCAATTGAGTTTTGGTTTCCTAGGCCTTATTTTCTACAAAATGCATTTAATAGCCTTTTGAGTCCTTTTGTATTCCAAGGCATGCACGAATTTTTTGCCTTTAAAATGGCTTGTAATACATCATTTTGGACAGATTTGATGAATTAAAAACTTGTGTTTTCTTGAACCCCATTTGGTGTTTCTTTTCTTTCAAATCTTGCTTTAGGTTTGAAGATAAATCAATTCATTGGATTAGTCTTGATCAAAACTAATTATGGAGTGAGTTGTCTTAGGATCTAAGAGTGACCATTTTAGATTTTGAGTGTGATCTAAGTTAGCTATCATTGTGAGTTCTTACAAGGATCCTAGAAGGACATCTAGCTTTGTAAAATTCAAGCAAGGATCGGTGCTATATCATTTGGTCGACATTCTTTTCTTTGAATCTAGACTTCGTTTCAACATGACACATAATGAAGAACAAACAACACATGCACCAGGTTTTAGTACCGTTCTTGAAGCTCTTAAAGATATGTTGAAAATGATGAGAGAAGATATGGAAGAAAGAAGAGCACATCGCAAAAGGATGTCTTCAAGGTACACTAATCATAAACCAATTTCAAATATTCAATTTTCTATGAAAAATAATAGTTTATGTGATGAAATTCAGCCTATGGTTGTAGAAAGTTGTATCAATGAAAATGACATGCGTAGTGGTTTAGTTTCAACAAATGCATGTGAGTTAAGCAAAAAATTAGATTGCATGGACTTGTTTGCTTGCAATCCCTCTACTATTGTAACACCTACTATTAATGATATACATGTTGATGTGTGTGAGTTAGGGAAAAAGGCACAAAAGGCCAAAACAAAAGCATATGATTTTAGAGAAAAAGAATCTCGTGAGACAATGAGTGTGAGAGATAAGCATGAGATTAGTTTATGGCCTACAGAGAAAAATGAGAGAAATGCCAATGTTGTGAGCTTGTGTGAAAGAGCCAATGAGGTTAAATCTATTTTGTTTTCAAAGCAAAATATTTGTAGACTTAAATATAAAGGAACTTGCTATCTAACGGGCGAGCTCAAACCATGTTTGTCTAGTGTTTCTTATGAGTTCTTACAGGAAGCAAAAGATCTTATACAACATCTCGAAGCGAAGATTCCTTCTAAAGTAGAGAATGACCACAAACACAATGCCAACTTGTTTATTATGATGAAATACTCCAAATTTGCTTCTAAGTTCATCCATGGCAGCAAGCATAAAGTGTTCAAAAAAAGACATAAAGATTTTGATTTGAGGACAAATCCTTTTAAAGAAAGGGGGGATGATATGAATTCAACCACCGCTTATTGTATTCACATGAAGGAGCAACAAGAAGCAAGAAAAGAAGATTTCAAGAGCCTTTTTAAAATTAGAATGCAGAAATTTAAATAGTGGAATTTTTATATTTTAGAACTTTTTGATTTCAATGCTTGCCAACCATGCTCTTAATTGTAAGGGACCTTCTAGAAGAGTTAGTTGGGCCTATGCAAAGCTTATCTACCCTTTTGTCTAGCATTTAAGCCATGCAATTGAGTTTTGGTTTCCTAGGCCTTATTTTCTACAAAATGCATTTAATAGCCTTTTGAGTCCTTTTGTATTCCAAGGCATGCACGAATTTTTTGCCTTTAAAATGGCTTGTAATACATCATTTTGGACAGATTTGATGAATTAAAAACTTGTGTTTTCTTGAACCCCATTTGGTGTTTTATTTCTTTCAAATCTTGCTTTAGGTTTGAAGATAAATCAATTCATTGGATTAGTCTTGATCAAAACTAATTATGGAGTGAGTTGTCTTAGGATCTAAGAGTGACCATTTTAGATTTTGAGTGTGATCTAAGTTAGCTATCATTGTGAGTTCTTACAAGGATCCTAGAAGGACATCTAGCTTTGTAAAATTCAAGCAAGGATCGGCGCTTATCATTTTGGTCGACATTCGACATTTTTTTCTTGATCTAGACTTCGTTTCAACATGACACATAATGAAGAACAAACAACACATGCACCAGGTTTTAGTACCGTTCTTGAAGCTCTTAAAGATATGTTGAAAATGATGAGAGAAGATATGGAAGAAAGAAGAGCACATCGCAAAAGGATGTCTTCAAGGTACACTAATCATAAACCAATTTCAAATATTCAATTTTCTATGAAAAATAATAGTTTATGGGATGAAATTCAGCCTATGGTTGTAGAAAGTTGTATCAATGAAAATGACATGCTTAGTGGTTTAGTTTCAGCAAATGCATGTGAGTTAAGCAAAAAGTTAGATTGCATGGACTTGTTTGCTTGCAATCCCTCTACTATTGTAACACCTACTATTAATGATCTACATGTTGATGTGTGTGAGTTAGGAAAAAGGCACAAAAGGCCATTGATGTGTGTGAGTTAGGGAAAAAGGCACAAAAGGCCAAAACAAAAGCATATGATTTTAGAGAAAAAGAATCTCGTGAGACAATGAGTGTGAGAGATAAGCATGAGATTAGTTTATGGCCTACAGAGAAAAATGAGAGAAAAGCCAATGTTGTGAGCTTGTGTGAAAGAGCCAATGAGGTTAAATCTATTTTGTTTTCAAAGCAAAATATTTGTAGACTTAAATATAAAGGAACTTGCTATCTAACGGGCGAGCTCAAACCATGTTTGTCTAGTGTTTCTTTTGAGTTCTTACAAGAAGCAAAAGATCTTATACAACATCTCGAAGCGAAGATTCCTTCTAAAGTAGAGAATGACCACAAACACAATGCCAACTTGTTTATTATGATGAAATACTCCAAATTTGCTTCTAAGTTCATCCATGGCAGCAAGCATAAAGTTCAAAAAAAAAAGACATAAAGATTTTGATTTGAGGACAAATCCTTTTAAAGAAAGGGGGGATGATATGAATTCAACCACCGCTTATTGTATTCACATGAAGGAGCAACAAGAAGCAAGAAAAGAAGATTTCAAGAGCCTTTTTAAAATTAGAATGTAGAAATTTAAATAGTGGAATTTTTATATTTTAGAACTTTTGATTTCAATGCTTGCCAACCATGCTCTTAATTGTAAGGGACCTTCTAGAAGAGTTAGTTGGGCCTATGCAAAGCTTATCTACCCTTTTGTCTAGCATTTAAGCCATGCAATTGAGTTTTGGTTTCCTAGGCCTTATTTTCTACAAAATGCATTTAATAGCCTTTTGAGTCCTTTTGTATTCCAAGGCATGCACGAATTTTTTGCCTTTAAAATGGCTTGTAATACATCATTTTGGACAGATTTGATGAATTAAAAACTTGTGTTTTCTTGAACCCCATTTGGTGTTTCTTTTCTTTCAAATCTTGCTTTAGGTTTGAAGATAAATCAATTCATTGGATTAGTCTTGATCAAAACTAATTATGGAGTGAGTTGTCTTAGGATCTAAGAGTGACCATTTTAGATTTTGAGTGTGATCTAAGTTAGCTATCATTGTGAGTTCTTACAAGGATCCTAGAAGGACATCTAGCTTTGTAAAATTCAAGCAAGGATCGGCGCTTATCATTTGGTCGACATTCTTTTGCTGAATCTAGACTTCGTTTCAACATGACACATAATGAAGAACAAACAACACATGCACCAGGTTTTAGTACCGTTCTTGAAGCTCTTAAAGATATGTTGAAAATGATGAGAGAAGATATGGAAGAAAGAAGAGCACATCGCAAAAGGATGTCTTCAAGGTACACTCATCCAAAACCAATTTCAAATATTCAATTATCTATGAAAAATAATAGTTTATGGGATGAAATTCAGCCTATGGTTGTAGAAAGTTGTATCAATGAAAATGAAATGCTTAGTGGTTTAGTTTCAACAAATGCATGTGAGTTAAGCGAAAAATTAGATTGCATGGACTTGTTTGCTTGCAATCCCTCTACTATTGTAACACTACTATTAATGATATAATGTTGATACATGTGAGTTAGGAAAAAGGCACAAAAGGCCATTGATGTGTGTGAGTTAGGAAAAAGGCACAAAAGGCCAAAACAAAAGCATATGATTTTAGAGAAAAAGAATCTCGTGAGAAAATGAGTGTGAGAGATAAGCATGAGATTAGTTTATGGCCTCTGAGAGAGAAAAATGAGTGAAAAGCCAATGTTGTGAGCTTGTGTGAAAGAGCCAATGGGGTTAAATCTATTTTGTTTTCAAAGCAAAATATTTGTAGACTTAAATATAAAGGAACTTGCTATCTAACGGGCGAGCTCAAACCATGTTTGTCTAGTGTTTCTTTTGAGTTCTTACAAGAAGCAAAAGATCTTATACAACATCTCAAGCGAAGATTCCTTCTAAAGTAGAGAATGACCACAAACACAATGCCAACTTGTTTATTATGATGAAATACTCCAAATTTGCTTCTAAGTTCATCCATGGCAGCAAGCATAAAGTGTTCAAAAAAAAAAAGGCATAAAGATTTTGATTTGAGGACAAATCCTTTTAAAGAAAGGGGGGATGATATGAATTCAACCACCGCTTATTGTATTCACATGAAGGAGCAACAAGAAGCAAGAAAAGAAGATTTCAAGAGCCTTTTTAAAATTAGAATGCAGAAATTTAAATAGTGGAATTTTTATATTTTAGAACTTTTTGATTTCAATGCTTGCCAACCATGCTCTTAATTGTAAGGGACCTTCTAGAAGAGTTAGTTGGGCCTATGCAAAGCTTATCTACCCTTTTGTCTAGCATTTAAGCCATGCAATTGAGTTTTGGTTTCCTAGGCCTTATTTTCTACAAAATGCATTTAATAGCTTTTTGAGTCCTTTTGTATTCCAAGGCAAGCACGAATTTTTTGCCTTTAAAATGGCTTGTAATACATCATTTTGGACAGATTTGATGAATTAAAAACTTGTGTTTTCTTGAACCCCATTTGGTGTTTCTTTTCTTTCAAATCTTGCTTTAGGTTTGAAGATAAATCATTTCATTGGATTAGTCTTGATCAAAACTAATTATGGAGTGAGTTGTCTTAGGATCTAAGAGTGACCATTTTAGATTTTGAGTGTGATCTAAGTTAGCTATCATTGTGAGTTCTTACAAGGATCCTAGAAGGACATCTAGCTTTGTAAAATTCAAGCAAGGACCGGCGCTTATCATTTGGTATCACAGCATTTGGTCGACATTCTTTTGCTGAATCTAGACTTCGTTTCAACATGACACATAATGAAGAACAAACAACACATGCACCAGGTTTTAGTACCGTTCTTGAAGCTCTTAAAGATATGTTGAAAATGATGAGAGAAGATATGGAAGAAAGAAGAGCACATCGCAAAAGGATGTCTTCAAGGTACACTCATCCAAAACCAATTTCAAATATTCAATTTTCTATGAAAAATAATAGTTGATGTGATGAAATGAAATTCAGCCTATGGTTGTAGAAAGTTGTATCAATGAAAATGAAATGCTTAGTGGTTTAGTTTCAACAAATGCATGTGAGTTAAGCGAAAAATTAGATTGCATGGACTTGTTTGCTTGCAATCCCTCTACTATTGTAACACCTACTATTATGATATACATGTTGATGTGTGTGAGTTATGTTGATGTGTGTGAGTTAGGGAAAAGGCACAAAAGGCCAAAACAAAAGCATATGATTTTAGAGAAAAAGAATCTCGTGAGAAAATGAGTGTGAGAGATAAGCATGAGATTAGTTTATGGCCTACGGAGAAAAATGAGTGAAAAGCCAATGTTGTGAGCTTGTGTGAAAGAGCCAATGGGGTTAAATCTATTTTGTTTTCAAAGCAAAATATTTGTAGACTTAAATATAAAGGAACTTGCTATCTAACGGGCGAGCTCAAACCATGTTTGTCTAGTGTTTCTTTTGAGTTCTTACAGGAAGCAAAAGATCTTATACAACATCTCGAAGCGAAGATTCCTTCTAAAGTACAGAATGACCACAAACACAATGCCAACTTGTTTATTATGATGAAATACTCCAAATTTGCTTCTAAGTTCATCCATGGCAGCAAGCATAAAGTGTTCAAAAAAAAGACATAAAGATTTTGATTTGAGGACAAATCCTTTAAAGAAAGGGGGGATGATATGAATTCAACCACCGACTTATTGTATTCACATGAAGGAGCAACAAGAAGCAATAAAAGAAGATTTCAAGAGCCTTTTTAAAATTAGAATGCAGAAATTTTAATAGTGGAATTGGAATTTTTATATTTTAGAACTTTTTGATTTCAATGCTTGCCAACCATGCTCTTAATTGTAAGGGACCTTCTAGAAGAGTTAGTTGGGCCTATTCAAAGCTTATCTACCCCTTTGTCTAGCATTTAAGCCATGCAATTGAGTTTTGGTTTCCTAGGCCTTATTTTCTACAAAATGCATTTAATAGCTTTTTGAGTCCTTTTGTATTCCAAGGCATGCACGAATTTTTGGCCTTTAAAATGGCTTGTAATACATCATTTTGGACAGATTTGATGAATGAAAAACTTGTGTTTTCTTGAACCCCATTTGGTGTTTCTTTTCTTTCAAATCTTGCTTTAGGTTTGAAGATAAATCAATTCATTGGATTAGTCTTGATCAAACTAATTATGGAGTGAGTTGTCTTAGGATCTAAGAGTGGCCATTTTAGATTTTGAGTGTGATCTAAGTTAGCTATCATTGTGAGTTTTTACAAGGATCCTAGAAGGACATCTAGCTTTGTAAAATTCAAGCAAGGATCGGCGCTTATCATTTGGTCGAGCATTTGGTCGACATTCTTTGCTTGACTCTAGACTTCGTTTCAACATGACACATAATGAAGAACAAACAACACATGCACCAGGTTTTAGTACCGTTCTTGAAGCTCTTAAAGATATGTTGGAAATGATGAGAGAAGATATGGAAGAAAGAAGAGCACATCGCAAAAGGACGTCTTCAAGGTACACTAATCATAAACCAATTTCAAATATTCAATTTTCTATGAAAAATAATAGTTGATGTGATGAAATTCAGCCTATGGTTGTAGAAAGTTGTATCAATGAAAATGAAATGCTTAGTGGTTTAGTTTCAACAAATGCATGTGAGTTAAGCGAAAAATTAGATTGCATGGACTTGTTTGCTTGCAATCCCCTCTACTATTGTAACACCTACTATTAATGATGTACATGTTGATGTGTGTGAGATAGGAAAAAAGGCACAAAAGGCCAAAACAAAAGCATATGATTTTAGAGAAAAAGAATCTCGTGAGAAAATGAGTGTGAGAGATAAGCATGAGATTAGTTTATGGCCTCTGAGAGAAAAATGAGAGAAAAGCCAATGTTGTGAGCTTGTGTGAAAGAGCCGATGAGGTTAAATCTATTTTGTTTTCAAAGCAAAATATTTGTAGACTTTTATATAAAGGAACTTGCTATCTAAGCAGGCGAGCTCAAACCATGTTTGTCTAGTGTTTCTTTTGAGTTCTTACAGGAAGCAAAAGATCTTACACAACATCTCGAAGCGAAGATTCCTTCTAAAGTAGAGAATGACCACAAACACAATGCCAACTTGTTTATTATGATGAAATACTCCAAATTTGCTTCTAAGTTCATCCATGGCAGCAAGCATAAAGTGTTCAAAAAAAAAAAAAAGACATAAAGATTTTGATTTGAGGACAAATCCTTTTAAAGAAAGGGGGGATGATATGAATTCAACCACCGACTTATTGTATTCACATGAAGGAGCAACAAGAAGCAAGAAAAGAAGATTTCAAGAGCCTTTTTAAAATTAGAATGCAGAAATTTAAATAGTGAATTTCCAGATTTTTATATTTTAGAACTTTTTGATTTCAATGCTTGCCAACCATGCTCTTAATTGTAAGGGACCTTCTAGAAGAGTTAGTTGGGCCTATTCAAAGCTTATCTACCCTTTTGTCTAGCATTTAAGCCATGCATGCAATTGAGTTTTGGTTTCCTAGGCCTTATTTTCTACAAAATGCATTTAATAGCTTTTTGAGTCCTTTTGTATTCCAAGGCATGCACGAATTTTTTGCCTTTAAAATGGCTTGTAATACATCATTTTGGACAGATTTGATGAATGAAAAACTTGTGTTTTCTTGAACCCCATTTGGTGTTTCTTTTCTTTCAAATCTTGCTTTAGGTTTGAAGATAAATCAATTCATTGGATTAGTCTTGATCAAACTAATTCTGGAGTGAGTTGTCTTAGGATCTAAGAGTGGCCATTTTAGATTTTGAGTGTGATCTAAGTTAGCTATCATTGTGAGTTTTTACAAGGATCCTAGAAGGACCTCTAGCTTTGTAAAATTCAAGCAAGGATCGGCGCTTATCATTTGGTATCGAGCATTTGGTCGACATTCTTTTCTTGACTCTAGACTTCGTTTCAACATGACACATAATGAAGAACAAACAACACATGCACGAGGTTTTAGTACCGTTCTTGAAGCTCTTAAAGATATGTTGGAAATGATGAGAGAAGATATGGAAGAAAGAAGAGCACATCGCAAAAGGACGTCTTCAAGGTACACTAATCATAAACCAATTTCAAATATTCAATTTTCTATGAAAAATAATAGTTGATGTGATGAAATTCAGCCTATGGTTGTAGAAAGTTGTATCAATGAAAATGAAATGCTTGGTGGTTTAGTTTCAACAAATGCATGTGAGTTAAGCGAAAAATTAGATTGCATGGACTTGTTTGCTTGCAATCCCTCTACTATTGTAACACCTACTATAATAATGATGTACATGTTGATGTGTGTGAGATAGGAAAAAGGCACAAAAGGCCAAAACAAAAGCATATGACTTTAGAGAAAAAGAATCTCGTGAGAAAATGAGTGTGAGAGATAAGCATGAGATTAGTTTATGGCCTAGAGAGAAAAATGAGAGAAAAGCCAATGTTGTGAGCTTGTGTGAAGAGCCGATGAGGTTAAATCTATTTTGTTTTCAAAGCAAAATATTTGTAGACTTTTATATAAAGGAACTTGCTATCTAAGCAGGCGAGCTCAAACCATGTTTGTCTAGTGTTTCTTTTGAGTTCTTACAGAAGCAAAAGATCTTACACAACATCTCAAGCGAAGATTCCTTCTAAAGTAGAGAATGACCACAAACACAATGCCAACTTGTTTATTATGATGAAATACTCCAAATTTGCTTCTAAGTTCATCCATGGCAGCAAGCATAAAGTGTTCAAAAAAAAAAAAGGCATAAAGATTTTGATTTGAGGACAAATCCTTTTAAAGAAAGGGGGGATGATATGAATTCAACCACCGACTTATTGTATTCACATGAAGGAGCAACAAGAAGCAAGAAAAGAAGATTTCAAGAGCCTTTTTAAAATTAGAATGCAGAAATTTAAATAGTGGAATTTCAGATTTTTATATTTTAGAACTTTTTGATTTCAATGCTTGCCAACCATGCTCTTAATTGTAAGGGACCTTCTAGAAGAGTTAGTTGGGCCTATTCAAAGCTTATCTACCCTTTTTTGTCTAGCATTTAAGCCATGCAATTGAGTTTTGGTTTCCTAGGCCTTATTTTCTACAAAATGCATTTAATAGCTTTTGAGTCCTTTTGTATTCCAAGGCATGCACGAATTTTTGGCCTTTAAAATGGCTTGTAATACATCATTTTGGACAGATTTGATGAATGAAAAACTTGTGTTTTCTTGAACCCCATTTGGTGTTTCTTTTCTTTCAAATCTTGCTTTAGGTTTGAAGATAAATCAATTCATTGGATTAGTCTTGATCAAACTAACTCTGGAGTGAGTTGTCTTAGGATCTAAGAGTGGCCATTTTAGATTTTGAGTGTGATCTAAGTTAGCTATCATTGTGAGTTTTTACAAGGATCCTAGAAGGACCTCCAGCTTTGTAAAATTCAAGCAAGGATGGAGGCGCTTATCATTTGGTATCGAGCATTTGGTCGACATTCTTTTGTTGACTCTAGACTTCGTTTCAACATGACACATAATGAAGAACAAACAACACATGCACCAGGTTTTAGTACCGTTCTTGAAGCTCTTAAAGATATGTTGAAATGATGAGAGAAGATATGGAAGAAAAAGAAAGAGCACATCGCAAAAGGACGTCTTCAAGGTACACTAATCATAAACCAATTTCAAATATTCAATTTTCTATGAAAAATAATAGTTGATGTGATGAAATTCAGCCTATGGTTGTAGAAAGTTGTATCAATGAAAATGAAATGCTTGGTGGTTTAGTTTCAACAAATGCATGTGAGTTAAGCGAAAAATTAGATTGCATGGACTTGTTTGCTTGCAATCCCTCTACTATTGTAACACCTACTATTAATGATGTACATGTTGATGTGTGTGAGATAGGAAAAGGCACAAAAGGCCAAAACAAAAGCATATGACTTTAGAGAAAAAGAATCTCGTGAGAAAATGAGTGTGAGAGATAAGCATGAGATTAGTTTATGGCCTACTGAGAGAAAAATGAGAGAAAAGCCAATGTTGTGAGCTTGTGTGAAAGAGCCGATGAGGTTAAATCTATTTTGTTTTCAAAGCAAAATATTTGTAGACTTTTATATAAAGGAACTTGCTATCTAAGCAGGCGAGCTCAAACCATGTTTGTCTAGTGTTTCTTTGAGTTCTTACAGAAGCAAAAGATCTTACACAACATCTCAAGCGAAGATTCCTTCTAAAGTAGAGAATGACCACAAACACAATGCCAACTTGTTTATTATGATGAAATACTCCAAATTTGCTTCTAAGTTCATCCATGGCAGCAAGCATAAAGTGTTCAAAAAAAAAAAAGGCATAAAGATTTTGATTTGAGGACAAATCCTTTTAAAGAAAGGGGGGATGATATGAATTCAACCACCGACTTATTGTATTCACATGAAGGAGCAACAAGAAGCAAGAAAAGAAGATTTCAAGAGCCTTTTTAAAATTAGAATGCAGAAATTTAAATAGTGGAATTTCCATATTTTTATATTTTAGAACTTTTGATTTCAATGCTTGCCAACCATGCTCTTAATTGTAAGGGACCTTCTAGAAGAGTTAGTTGGGCCTATTCAAAGCTTATCTACCCTTTTGTCTAGCATTTAAGCCATGCAATTGAGTTTTGGTTTCCTAGGCCTTATTTTCTACAAAATGCATTTAATAGCTTTTTGAGTCCTTTTTGTATTCCAAGGCATGCACGAATTTTTGGCCTTTAAAATGGCTTGTAATACATCATTTTGGACAGATTTGATGAATGAAAAACTTGTGTTTTCTTGAACCCCATTTGGTGTTTCTTTTCTTTCAAATCTTGCTTTAGGTTTGAAGATAAATCAATTCATTGGATTAGTCTTGATCAAACTAACTCTGGAGTGAGTTGTCTTAGGATCTAAGAGTGGCCATTTTAGATTTTGAGTGTGATCTAAGTTAGCTATCATTGTGAGTTTTACAAGGATCCTAGAAGGACCTCCAGCTTTGTAAAATTCAAGCAAGGATCGGCGCTTATCATTTGGTATCGAGCATTTGGTCGACATTCTTTTGCTTGACTCTAGACTTCGTTTCAACATGACACATAATGAAGAACAAACAACACATGCACCAGGTGTTTTAGTACCGTTCTTGAAGCTCTTAAAGATATGTTGAAATGATGAGAGAAGATATGGAAGAAAGAAGAGCACATCGCAAAAGGACGTCTTCAAGGTACACTAATCATAAACCAATTTCAAATATTCAATTTTCTATGAAAAATAATAGTTGATGTGATGAAATTCAGCCTATGGTTGTAGAAAGTTGTATCAATGAAAATGAAATGCTTGGTGGTTTAGTTTCAACAAATGCATGTGAGTTAAGCGAAAAATTAGATTGCATGGACTTGTTTGCTTGCAATCCCTCTACTATTGTAACACCTACTATTAATGATGTACATGTTGATGTGTGTGAGATAGGGAAAAGGCACAAAAGGCCAAAACAAAAGCATATGACTTTAGAGAAAAAGAATCTCGTGAGAAAATGAGTGTGAGAGATAAGCATGAGATTAGTTTATGGCCTACAGAGAAAAATGAGAGAAAAGCCAATGTTGTGAGCTTGTGTGAAAGAGCCGATGAGGTTAAATCTATTTTGTTTTCAAAGCAAAATATTTGTAGACTTTTATATAAAGGAACTTGCTATCTAAGGCGAGCTCAAACCATGTTTGTCTAGTGTTTCTTTTGAGTTCTTACAGAAGCAAAAGATCTTACACAACATCTCAAGCGAAGGTTCCTTCTAAAGTAGAGAATGACCACAAACACAATGCCAACTTGTTTATTATGATGAAATACTCCAAATTTGCTTCTAAGTTCATCCATGGCAGCAAGCATAAAGTGTTAAAAAAAAAAAAAAAAAAGGCATAAAGATTTTGATTTGAGGACAAATCCTTTTAAAGAAAGGGGATGATATGAATTCAACCACCGACTTATTGTATTCACATGAAGGAGCAACAAGAAGCAAGAAAAGAAGATTTCAAGAGCCTTTTAAAATTAGAATGCAGAAATTTAAATAGTGGAATTTCCAGATTTTTATATTTTAGAACTTTTTGATTTCAATGCTTGCCAACCATGCTCTTAATTGTAAGGGACCTTCTAGAAGAGTTAGTTGGGCCTATTCAAAGCTTATCTACCCTTTTGTCTAGCATTTAAGCCATGCAATTGAGTTTTGGTTTCCTAGGCCTTATTTTCTACAAAATGCATTTAATAGCTTTTTGAGTCCTTTTGTATTCCAAGGCATGCACGAATTTTTGGCCTTTAAAATGGCTTGTAATACATCATTTTGGACAGATTTGATGAATGAAAAACTTGTGTTTTCTTGAACCCCATTTGGTGTTTCTTTTCTTTCAAATCTTGCTTTAGGTTTGAAGATAAATCAATTCATTGGATTAGTCTTGATCAAACTAACTCTGGAGTGAGTTGTCTTAGGATCTAAGAGTGGCCATTTTAGATTTTGAGTGTGATCTAAGTTAGCTATCATTGTGAGTTTTTACAAGGATCCTAGAAGGACCTCCAGCTTTGTAAAATTCAAGCAAGGATCGGCGCTTATCATTTGGTATCAGCATTTGGTCGACATTCTTTTTGCTGACTCTAGACTTCGTTTCAACATGACACATAATGAAGAACAAACAACACATGCACCAGGTTTTAGTACCGTTCTTGAAGCTCTTAAAGATATGTTGGAAATGATGAGAGAAGATATGGAAGAAAGAAGAGCACATCGCAAAAGGACGTCTTCAAGGTACACTAATCATAAACCAATTTCAAATATTCAATTTTCTATGAAAAATAATAGTTGATGTGATGAAATTCAGCCTATGGTTGTAGAAAGTTGTATCAATGAAAATGAAATGCTTGGTGGTTTAGTTTCAACAAATGCATGTGAGTTAAGCGAAAAATTAGATTGCATGGACTTGTTTGCTTGCAATCCCTCTACTATTGTAACACCTACTATTAATGATGTACATGTTGATGTGTGTGAGATAGGGAAAAGGCACAAAAGGCCAAAACAAAAGCATATGACTTTAGAGAAAAAGAATCTCGTGAGAAAATGAGTGTGAGAGATAAGCATGAGATTAGTTTATGGCCTACAGAGAAAAATGAGAGAAAAGCCAATGTTGTGAGCTTGTGTGAAAGAGCCGATGAGGTTAAATCTATTTTGTTTTCAAAGCAAAATATTTGTAGACTTTTATATAAAGGAACTTGCTATCTAAGGCGAGCTCAAACCATGTTTGTCTAGTGTTTCTTTTGAGTTCTTACAGGAAGCAAAAGATCTTACACAACATCTCGAAGCGAAGGTTCCTTCTAAAGTAGAGAATGACCACAAACACAATGCCAACTTGTTTATTATGATGAAATACTCCAAATTTGCTTCTAAGTTCATCCATGGCAAAGCAAGCATAAAGTGTTCAAAAAAAAAAAAAAAGGCATAAAGATTTTGATTTGAGGACAAATCCTTTTTTAAAGAAAGGGGGGATGATATGAATTCAACCACCGACTTATTGTATTCACATGAAGGAGCAACAAGAAGCAAGAAAAGAAGATTTCAAGAGCCTTTTTAAAATTAGAATGCAGAAATTTAAATAGTGGAATTTCCAGATTTTTATATTTTAGAACTTTTTGATTTCAATGCTTGCCAACCATGCTCTTAATTGTAAGGGACCTTCTAGAAGAGTTAGTTGGGCCTATTCAAAGCTTATCTACCCTTTTGTCTAGCATTTAAGCCATGCAATTGAGTTTTGGTTTCCTAGGCCTTATTTTCTACAAAATGCATTTAATAGCTTTTTGAGTCCTTTTGTATTCCAAGGCATGCACGAATTTTTGGCCTTTAAAATGGCTTGTAATACATCATCTTGGACAGATTTGATGAATGAAAAACTTGTGTTTTCTTGAACCCCATTTGGTGTTTCTTTTCTTTCAAATCTTGCTTTAGGTTTGAAGATAAATCAATTCATTGGATTAGTCTTGATCAAACTAACTCTGGAGTGAGTTGTCTTAGGATCTAAGAGTGGCCATTTTAGATTTTGAGTGTGATCTAAGTTAGCTATCATTGTGAGTTTTTACAAGGATCCTAGAAGGACCTAGCTTTGTAAAATTCAAGCAAGGATCGGCGCTTATCATTTGGTATCAGAGCATTTGGTCGACATTCTTTTGCTGACTCTAGACTTCGTTTCAACATGACACATAATGAAGAACAAACAACACATGCACCAGGTTTTAGTACCGTTCTTGAAGCTCTTAAAGATATGCTGGAAATGATGAGAGAAGATATGGAAGAAAGAAGAGCACATCGCAAAAGGACGTCTTCAAGGTACACTAATCATAAACCAATTTCAAATATTCAATTTTCTATGAAAAATAATAGTTGATGTGATGAAATTCAGCCTATGGTTGTAGAAAGTTGTATCAATGAAAATGAAATGCTTGGTGGTTTAGTTTCAACAAATGCATGTGAGTTAAGCGAAAAATTAGATTGCATGGACTTGTTTGCTTGCAATCCCTCTACTATTGTAACACCTACTATTAATGATGTACATGTTGATGTGTGTGAGAGATAGGAAAAGGCACAAAAGGCCAAAACAAAAGCATATGACTTTAGAGAAAAAGAATCTCGTGAGAAAATGAGTGTGAGAGATAAGCATGAGATTAGTTTATGGCCTACAGAGAAAAATGAGAGAAAAGCCAATGTTGTGAGCTTGTGTGAAAGAGCCGATGAGGTTAAATCTATTTTGTTTTCAAAGCAAAATATTTGTAGACTTTTATATAAAGGAACTTGCTATCTAACGGGCGAGCTCAAACCATGTTTGTCTAGTGTTTCTTTTGAGTTCTTACAGGAAGCAAAAGATCTTACACAACATCTCGAAGCGAAGGTTCCTTCTAAAGTAGAGAATGACCACAAACACAATGCCAACTTGTTTTATTGATGAAATACTCCAAATTTGCTTCTAAGTTCATCCATGGCAGCAAGCATAAAGTGTAAAAAAAAAAAAAAGGCATAAAGATTTTGATTTGAGGACAAATCCTTTTAAAGAAAGGGGGGATGATATGAATTCAACCACCGACTTATTGTATTCACATGAAGGAGCAACAAGAAGCAAGAAAAGAAGATTTCAAGAGCCTTTTTAAAATTAGAATGCAGAAATTTAAATAGTGGAATTTCCAGATTTTTATATTTTAGAACTTTTTGATTTCAATGCTTGCCAACCATGCTCTTAATTGTAAGGGACCTTCTAGAAGAGTTAGTTGGGCCTATTCAAAGCTTATCTACCCTTTTGTCTAGCATTTAAGCCATGCAATTGAGTTTTGGTTTCCTAGGCCTTATTTTCTACAAAATGCATTTAATAGCTTTTTGAGTCCTTTTGTATTCCAAGGCATGCACGAATTTTTGGCCTTTAAAATGGCTTGTAATACATCATTTTGGACAGATTTGATGAATGAAAAACTTGTGTTTTCTTGAACCCCATTTGGTGTTTCTTTTCTTTCAAATCTTGCTTTAGGTTTGAAGATAAATCAATTCATTGGATTAGTCTTGATCAAACTAACTCTGGAGTGAGTTGTCTTAGGATCTAAGAGTGGCCATTTTAGATTTTGAGTGTGATCTAAGTTAGCTATCATTGTGAGTTTTTACAAGGATCCTAGAAGGACCTCCAGCTTTGTAAAATTCAAGCAAGGATCGGCGCTTATCATTTGGTATCAGAGCATTTGGTCGACATTCTTTTGCTGACTCTAGACTTCGTTTCAACATGACACATAATGAAGAACAAACAACACATGCACCAGGTTTTAGTACCGTTCTTGAAGCTCTTAAAGATATGTTGAAATGATGAGAGAAGATATGGAAGAAAGAAGAGCACATCGCAAAAGGACGTCTTCAAGGTACACTAATCATAAACCAATTTCAAATATTCAATTTTCTATGAAAAATAATAGTTGATGTGATGAAATTCAGCCTATGGTTGTAGAAAGTTGTATCAATGAAAATGAAATGCTTGGTGGTTTAGTTTCAACAAATGCATGTGAGTTAAGCGAAAAATTAGATTGCATGGACTTGTTTGCTTGCAATCCCTCTACTATTGTAACACCTACTATTAATGATGTACATGTTGATGTGTGTGAGATAGGGAAAAGGCACAAAAGGCCAAAACAAAAGCATATGACTTTAGAGAAAAAGAATCTCGTGAGAAAATGAGTGTGAGAGATAAGCATGAGATTAGTTTATGGCCTACAGAGAAAAATGAGAGAAAAGCCAATGTTGTGAGCTTGTGTGAAAGAGCCGATGAGGTTAAATCTATTTTGTTTTCAAAGCAAAATATTTGTAGACTTTTATATAAAGGAACTTGCTATCTAGCAGGCGAGCTCAAACCATGTTTGTCTAGTGTTTCTTTTGAGTTCTTACAGAAGCAAAAGATCTTACACAACATCTCGAAGCGAAGGTTCCTTCTAAAGTAGAGAATGACCACAAACACAATGCCAACTTGTTTATTATGATGAAATACTCCAAATTTGCTTCTAAGTTCATCCATGGCAGCAAGCATAAAGTGTTCAAAAAAAAAAAGGCATAAAGATTTTGATTTGAGGACAAATCCTTTTAAAGAAAGGGGATGATATGAATTCAACCACCGACTTATTGTATTCACATGAAGGAGCAACAAGAAGCAAGAAAAGAAGATTTCAAGAGCCTTTTAAAATTAGAATGCAGAAATTTAAATAGTGGAATTTCCAGATTTTTATATTTTAGAACTTTTGATTTCAATGCTTGCCAACCATGCTCTTAATTGTAAGGGACCTTCTAGAAGAGTTAGTTGGGCCTATTCAAAGCTTATCTACCCTTTTGTCTAGCATTTAAGCCATGCAATTGAGTTTTGGTTTCCTAGGCCTTATTTTCTACAAAATGCATTTAATAGCTTTTGAGTCCTTTTGTATTCCAAGGCATGCACGAATTTTTGGCCTTTAAAATGGCTTGTAATACATCATTTTGGACAGATTTGATGAATGAAAAACTTGTGTTTTCTTGAACCCCATTTGGTGTTTCTTTTCTTTCAAATCTTGCTTTAGGTTTGAAGATAAATCAATTCATTGGATTAGTCTTGATCAAACTAACTCTGGAGTGAGTTGTCTTAGGATCTAAGAGTGGCCATTTTAGATTTTGAGTGTGATCTAAGTTAGCTATCATTGTGAGTTTTTACAAGGATCCTAGAAGGACCTCCAGCTTTGTAAAATTCAAGCAAGGATCGGCGCTTATCATTTGGTATCGAGCATTTGGTCGACATTCTTTTCTTGACTCTAGACTTCGTTTCAACATGACACATAATGAAGAACAAACAACACATGCACAGGTTTTAGTACCGTTCTTGAAGCTCTTAAAGATATGTTGGAAATGATGAGAGAAGATATGGAAGAAAGAAGAGCACATCGCAAAAAGGACGTCTTCAAGGTACACTAATCATAAACCAATTTCAAATATTCAATTTTCTATGAAAAATAATAGTTGATGTGATGAAATTCAGCCTATGGTTGTAGAAAGTTGTATCAATGAAAATGAAATGCTTGGTGGTTTAGTTTCAACAAATGCATGTGAGTTAAGCGAAAAATTAGATTGCATGGACTTGTTTGCTTGCAATCCCTCTACTATTGTAACACCTACTATTAATGATGTACATGTTGATGTGTGTGAGATAGGAAAAGGCACAAAAGGCCAAAACAAAAGCATATGACTTTAGAGAAAAAGAATCTCGTGAGAAAATGAGTGTGAGAGATAAGCATGAGATTAGTTTATGGCCTCTGAGAGAGAAAAATGAGAGAAAAGCCAATGTTGTGAGCTTGTGTGAAAGAGCCGATGAGGTTAAATCTATTTTGTTTTCAAAGCAAAATATTTGTAGACTTTTATATAAAGGAACTTGCTATCTAAGCAGGCGAGCTCAAACCATGTTTGTCTAGTGTTTCTTTTGAGTTCTTACAGAAGCAAAAGATCTTACACAACATCTCAAGCGAAGGTTCCTTCTAAAGTAGAGAATGACCACAAACACAATGCCAACTTGTTTATTATGATGAAATACTCCAAATTTGCTTCTAAGTTCATCCATGGCAAAGCAAGCATAAAGTGTTCAAAAAAAAAAAAAAAAGGCATAAAGATTTTGATTTGAGGACAAATCCTTTTAAAGAAAGGGGGATGATATGAATTCAACCACCGACTTATTGTATTCACATGAAGGAGCAACAAGAAGCAAGAAAAGAAGATTTCAAGAGCCTTTTTAAAATTAGAGAATGCAGAAATTTAAATAGTGGAATTTCAGATTTTTATATTTTAGAACTTTTGATTTCAATGCTTGCCAACCATGCTCTTAATTGTAAGGGACCTTCTAGAAGAGTTAGTTGGGCCTATTCAAAGCTTATCTACCTTTTTTGTCTAGCATTTAAGCCATGCAATTGAGTTTTGGTTTCCTAGGCCTTATTTTCTACAAAATGCATTTAATAGCTTTTTGAGTCCTTTTGTATTCCAAGGCATGCACGAATTTTTGGCCTTTAAAATGGCTTGTAATACATCATTTTGGACAGATTTGATGAATGAAAAACTTGTGTTTTCTTGAACCCCATTTGGTGTTTCTTTTCTTTCAAATCTTGCTTTAGGTTTGAAGATAAATCAATTCATTGGATTAGTCTTGATCAAACTAACTCTGGAGTGAGTTGTCTTAGGATCTAAGAGTGGCCATTTTAGATTTTGAGTGTGATCTAAGTTAGCTATCATTGTGAGTTTTTACAAGGATCCTAGAAGGACCTCCAGCTTTGTAAAATTCAAGCAAGGATCGGCGCTTATCATTTGGTATCGAGCATTTGGTCGACATTCTTTTCTTGACTCTAGACTTCGTTTCAACATGACACATAATGAAGAACAAACAACACATGCACCAGGTTTTAGTACCGTTCTTGAAGCTCTTAAAGATATCTTTGGAAATGATGAGAGAAGATATGGAAGAAAGAAGAGCACATCGCAAAAAGGACGTCTTCAAGGTACACTAATCATAAACCAATTTCAAATATTCAATTTTCTATGAAAAATAATAGTTGATGTGATGAAATTCAGCCTATGGTTGTAGAAAGTTGTATCAATGAAAATGAAATGCTTGGTGGTTTAGTTTCAACAAATGCATGTGAGTTAAGCGAAAAATTAGATTGCATGGACTTGTTTGCTTGCAATCCCTCTACTATTGTAACACCTACTATTAATGATGTACATGTTGATGTGTGTGAGATAGGGAAAAGGCACAAAAGGCCAAAACAAAAGCATATGACTTTAGAGAAAAAGAATCTCGTGAGAAAATGAGTGTGAGAGATAAGCATGAGATTAGTTTATGGCCTCTGAGAGAAAAATGAGAGAAAAGCCAATGTTGTGAGCTTGTGTGAAAGAGCCGATGAGGTTAAATCTATTTTGTTTTCAAAGCAAAATATTTGTAGACTTTTATATAAAGGAACTTGCTATCTAACGGGCGAGCTCAAACCATGTTTGTCTAGTGTTTCTTTTGAGTTCTTACAGGAAGCAAAAGATCTTACACAACATCTCGAAGCGAAGGTTCCTTCTAAAGTAGAGAATGACCACAAACACAATGCCAACTTGTTTATTATGATGAAATACTCCAAATTTGCTTCTAAGTTCATCCATGGCAGCAAAGCATAAAGTGTTCAAAAAAAAAAAAGGCATAAAGATTTTGATTTGAGGACAAATCCTTTTAAAGAAAGGGGGATGATATGAATTCAACCACCGACTTATTGTATTCACATGAAGGAGCAACAAGAAGCAAGAAAAGAAGATTTCAAGAGCCTTTTAAAATTAGAATGCAGAAATTTAAATAGTGGAATTTCAGATTTTTATATTTTAGAACTTTTTGATTTCAATGCTTGCCAACCATGCTCTTAATTGTAAGGGACCTTCTAGAAGAGTTAGTTGGGCCTATTCAAAGCTTATCTACCCTTTTGTCTAGCATTTAAGCCATGCAATTGAGTTTTGGTTTCCTAGGCCTTATTTTCTACAAAATGCATTTAATAGCTTTTTGAGTCCTTTTTGTATTCCAAGGCATGCACGAATTTTTGGCCTTTAAAATGGCTTGTAATACATCATTTTGGACAGATTTGATGAATGAAAAACTTGTGTTTTCTTGAACCCCATTTGGTGTTTCTTTTCTTTCAAATCTTGCTTTAGGTTTGAAGATAAATCAATTCATTGGATTAGTCTTGATCAAACTAACTCTGGAGTGAGTTGTCTTAGGATCTAAGAGTGGCCATTTTAGATTTTGAGTGTGATCTAAGTTAGCTATCATTGTGAGTTTTTACAAGGATCCTAGAAGGACCTCCAGCTTTGTAAAATTCAAGCAAGGATCGGCGCTTATCATTTGGTATCAGAGCATTTGGTCGACATTCTTTTGCTGACTCTAGACTTCGTTTCAACATGACACATAATGAAGAACAAACAACACATGCACCAGGTTTTAGTACCGTTCTTGAAGCTCTTAAAGATATCTTTGAAATGATGAGAGAAGATATGGAAGAAAGAAGAGCACATCGCAAAAGGGGCGTCTTCAAGGTACACTAATCATAAACCAATTTCAAATATTCAATTTTCTATGAAAAATAATAGTTGATGTGATGAAATTCAGCCTATGGTTGTAGAAAGTTGTATCAATGAAAATGAAATGCTTGGTGGTTTAGTTTCAACAAATGCATGTGAGTTAAGCGAAAAATTAGATTGCATGGACTTGTTTGCTTGCAATCCCTCTACTATTGTAACACCTACTATTAATGATGTACATGTTGATGTGTGTGAGATAGGGAAAAGGCACAAAAGGCCAAAACAAAAGCATATGACTTTAGAGAAAAAGAATCTCGTGAGAAAATGAGTGTGAGAGATAAGCATGAGATTAGTTTATGGCCTACAGAGAAAAATGAGAGAAAAGCCAATGTTGTGAGCTTGTGTGAAAGAGCCGATGAGGTTAAATCTATTTTGTTTTCAAAGCAAAATATTTGTAGACTTTTATATAAAGGAACTTGCTATCTAACAAGCGAGCTCAAACCATGTTTGTCTAGTGTTTCTTTTGAGTTCTTACAGGAAGCAAAAGATCTTACACAACATCTCGAAGCGAAGGTTCCTTCTAAAGTAGAGAATGACCACAAACACAATGCCAACTTGTTTATTATGATGAAATACTCCAAATTTGCTTCTAAGTTCATCCATGGCAGCAAGCATAAAGTGTTCAAAAAAAAAAAAGGCATAAAGATTTTGATTTGAGGACAAATCCTTTTAAAGAAAGGGGGGATGATATGAATTCAACCACCGACTTATTGTATTCACATGAAGGAGCAACAAGAAGCAAGAAAAGAAGATTTCAAGAGCCTTTTTAAAATTAGAATGCAGAAATTTAAATAGTGGAATTTCCAGATTTTTATATTTTAGAACTTTTGATTTCAATGCTTGCCAACCATGCTCTTAATTGTAAGGGACCTTCTAGAAGAGTTAGTTGGGCCTATTCAAAGCTTATCTACCCTTTTGTCTAGCATTTAAGCCATGCAATTGAGTTTTGGTTTCCTAGGCCTTATTTTCTACAAAATGCATTTAATAGCTTTTTGAGTCCTTTTGTATTCCAAGGCATGCACGAATTTTTGGCCTTTAAAATGGCTTGTAATACATCATCTTGGACAGATTTGATGAATGAAAAACTTGTGTTTTCTTGAACCCCATTTGGTGTTTCTTTTCTTTCAAATCTTGCTTTAGGTTTGAAGATAAATCAATTCATTGGATTAGTCTTGATCACACTAACTCTTGAGTGAGTTGTCTTAGGATCTAAGAGTGGCCATTTTAGATTTTGAGTGTGATCTAAGTTAGCTATCATTGTGAGTTTTTACAAGGATCCTAGAAGGACCTCCAGCTTTGTAAAATTCAAGCAAGGATCGGCGCTTATCATTTGGTATCGAGCATTTGGTCGACATTCTTTTGCTTGACTCTAGACTTCGTTTCAACATGACACATAATGAAGAACAAACAACACATGCACCAGGTTTTAGTACCGTTCTTGAAGCTCTTAAAGATATCTTTGGAAATGATGAGAGAAGATATGGAAGAAAGAAGAGCACATCGCAAAAGGACGTCTTCAAGGTACACTAATCATAAACCAATTTCAAATATTCAATTTTCTATGAAAAATAATAGTTGATGTGATGAAATTCAGCCTATGGTTGTAGAAAGTTGTATCAATGAAAATGAAATGCTTGGTGGTTTAGTTTCAACAAATGCATGTGAGTTAAGCGAAAAATTAGATTGCATGGACTTGTTTGCTTGCAATCCCTCTACTATTGTAACACCTACTATTAATGATGTACATGTTGATGTGTGTGAGATAGGAAAAGGCACAAAAGGCCAAAACAAAAGCATATGACTTTAGAGAAAAAATCTCGTGAGAAAATGAGTGTGAGAGATAAGCATGAGATTAGTTTATGGCCTACAGAGAGAAAAATGAGAGAAAAGCCAATGTTGTGAGCTTTGTGTGAAAGAGCCGATGAGGTTAAATCTATTTTGTTTTCAAAGCAAAATATTTGTAGACTTTTATATAAAGGAACTTGCTATCTAACGGGCGAGCTCAAACCATGTTTGTCTAGTGTTTCTTTTGAGTTCTTACAGGAAGCAAAAGATCTTACACAACATCTCGAAGCGAAGGTTCCTTCTAAAGTAGAGAATGACCACAAACACAATGCCAACTTGTTTATTATGATGAAATACTCCAAATTTGCTTCTAAGTTCATCCATGGCAGCAAGCATAAAGTGTTCAAAAAAAAAAAGGCATAAAGATTTTGATTTGAGGACAAATCCTTTTAAAGAAAGGGGGATGATATGAATTCAACCACCGACTTATTGTATTCACATGAAGGAGCAACAAAAGCAAGAAAAGAAGATTTCAAGAGCCTTTTAAAATTAGAATGCAGAAATTTAAATAGTGGAATTTCCAGATTTTTATATTTTAGAACTTTTGATTTCAATGCTTGCCAACCATGCTCTTAATTGTAAGGGACCTTCTAGAAGAGTTAGTTGGGCCTATTCAAAGCTTATCTACCCTTTTGTCTAGCATTTAAGCCATGCAATTGAGTTTTGGTTTCCTAGGCCTTATTTTCTACAAAATGCATTTAATAGCTTTTTGAGTCCTTTTGTATTCCAAGGCATGCACGAATTTTTGGCCTTTAAAATGGCTTGTAATACATCATCTTGGACAGATTTGATGAATGAAAAACTTGTGTTTTCTTGAACCCCATTTGGTGTTTCTTTTCTTTCAAATCTTGCTTTAGGTTTGAAGATAAATCAATTCATTGGATTAGTCTTGATCAAACTAACTCTGGAGTGAGTTGTCTTAGGATCTAAGAGTGGCCATTTTAGATTTTGAGTGTGATCTAAGTTAGCTATCATTGTGAGTTTTACAAGGATCCTAGAAGGACCTCAGCTTTGTAAAATTCAAGCAAGGATCGGCGCTTATCATTTGGTATCGAGCATTTGGTCGACATTCTTTTTCTTGACTCTAGACTTCGTTTCAACATGACACATAATGAAGAACAAACAAACACATGCACCAGGTTTTAGTACCGTTCTTGAAGCTCTTAAAGATATCTTTGGAAATGATGAGAGAAGATATGGAAGAAAGAAGAGCACATCGCAAAAGGACGTCTTCAAGGTACACTAATCATAAACCAATTTCAAATATTCAATTTTCTATGAAAAATAATAGTTGATGTGATGAAATTCAGCCTATGGTTGTAGAAAGTTGTATCAATGAAAATGAAATGCTTGGTGGTTTAGTTTCAACAAATGCATGTGAGTTAAGCGAAAAATTAGATTGCATGGACTTGTTTGCTTGCAATCCCTCTACTATTGTAACACCTACTATTAATGATGTACATGTTGATGTGTGTGAGATAGGAAAAGGCACAAAAGGCCAAAACAAAAGCATATGACTTTAGAGAAAAAGAATCTCGTGAGAAAATGAGTGTGAGAGATAAGCATGAGATTAGTTTATGGCCTACAGAGAAAAATGAGAGAAAAGCCAATGTTGTGAGCTTGTGTGAAAGAGCCGATGAGGTTAAATCTATTTTGTTTTCAAAGCAAAATATTTGTAGACTTTTATATAAAGGAACTTGCTATCTAACGGGCGAGCTCAAACCATGTTTGTCTAGTGTTTCTTTTGAGTTCTTACAGGAAGCAAAAGATCTTACACAACATCTCGAAGCGAAGGTTCCTTCTAAAGTAGAGAATGACCACAAACACAATGCCAACTTGTTTATTATGATGAAATACTCCAAATTTGCTTCTAAGTTCATCCATGGCAGCAAGCATAAAGTGTTCAAAAAAAAAAAGGCATAAAGATTTTGATTTGAGGACAAATCCTTTTAAGAAAAAGGGGGATGATATGAATTCAACCACCGACTTATTGTATTCACATGAAGGAGCAACAAGAAGCAAGAAAAGAAGATTTCAAGAGCCTTTTAAAATTAGAATGCAGAAATTTAAATAGTGGAATTTCAGATTTTTATATTTTAGAACTTTTTGATTTCAATGCTTGCCAACCATGCTCTTAATTGTAAGGGACCTTCTAGAAGAGTTAGTTGGGCCTATTCAAAGCTTATCTACCCTTTTGTCTAGCATTTAAGCCATGCAATTGAGTTTTGGTTTCCTAGGCCTTATTTTCTACAAAATGCATTTAATAGCTTTTTGAGTCCTTTTGTATTCCAAGGCATGCACGAATTTTTGGCCTTTAAAATGGCTTGTAATACATCATTTTGGACAGATTTGATGAATGAAAAACTTGTGTTTTCTTGAACCCCATTTGGTGTTTCTTTTCTTTCAAATCTTGCTTTAGGTTTGAAGATAAATCAATTCATTGGATTAGTCTTGATCAAACTAACTCTGGAGTGAGTTGTCTTAGGATCTAAGAGTGGCCATTTTAGATTTTGAGTGTGATCTAAGTTAGCTATCATTGTGAGTTTTTACAAGGATCCTAGAAGGACCTCCAGCTTTGTAAAATTCAAGCAAGGATCGGCGCTTATCATTTGGTATCGAGCATTTGGTCGACATTCTTTTCTTGACTCTAGACTTCGTTTCAACATGACACATAATGAAGAACAAACAACACATGCACCAGGTTTTAGTACCGTTCTTGAAGCTCTTAAAGATATCTTTGGAAATGATGAGAGAAGATATGGAAGAAAGAAGAGCACATCGCAAAAGGACGTCTTCAAGGTACACTAATCATAAACCAATTTCAAATATTCAATTTTCTATGAAAAATAATAGTTGATGTGATGAAATTCAGCCTATGGTTGTAGAAAGTTGTATCAATGAAAATGAAATGCTTGGTGGTTTAGTTTCAACAAATGCATGTGAGTTAAGCGAAAAATTAGATTGCATGGACTTGTTTGCTTGCAATCCCTCTACTATTGTAACACCTACTATTAATGATGTACATGTTGATGTGTGTGAGATAGGGAAAAGGCACAAAAGGCCAAAACAAAAGCATATGACTTTAGAGAAAAAGAATCTCGTGAGAAAATGAGTGTGAGAGATAAGCATGAGATTAGTTTATGGCCTACAGAGAAAAATGAGAGAAAAGCCAATGTTGTGAGCTTGTGTGAAAGAGCCGATGAGGTTAAATCTATTTTGTTTTCAAAGCAAAATATTTGTAGACTTTTATATAAAGGAACTTGCTATCTAGCGGGCGAGCTCAAACCATGTTTGTCTAGTGTTTCTTTTGAGTTCTTACAGGAAGCAAAAGATCTTACACAACATCTCGAAGCGAAGGTTCCTTCTAAAGTAGAGAATGACCACAAACACAATGCCAACTTGTTTATTATGATGAAATACTCCAAATTTGCTTCTAAGTTCATCCATGGCAGCAAGCATAAAGTGTTCAAAAAAAAAAAGGCATAAAGATTTTGATTTGAGGACAAATCCTTTTAAAGAAAGGGGGGATGATATGAATTCAACCACCGACTTATTGTATTCACATGAAGGAGCAACAAGAAGCAAGAAAAGAAGATTTCAAGAGCCTTTTTAAAATTAGAATGCAGAAATTTAAATAGTGGAATTTCCAGATTTTTATATTTTAGAACTTTTTGATTTCAATGCTTGCCAACCATGCTCTTAATTGTAAGGGACCTTCTAGAAGAGTTAGTTGGGCCTATTCAAAGCTTATCTACCCTTTTGTCTAGCATTTAAGCCATGCAATTGAGTTTTGGTTTCCTAGGCCTTATTTTCTACAAAATGCATTTAATAGCTTTTTGAGTCCTTTTGTATTCCAAGGCATGCACGAATTTTTGGCCTTTAAAATGGCTTGTAATACATCATTTTGGACAGATTTGATGAATGAAAAACTTGTGTTTTCTTGAACCCCATTTGGTGTTTCTTTTCTTTCAAATCTTGCTTTAGGTTTGAAGATAAATCAATTCATTGGATTAGTCTTGATCAAACTAACTCTGGAGTGAGTTGTCTTAGGATCTAAGAGTGGCCATTTTAGATTTTGAGTGTGATCTAAGTTAGCTATCATTGTGAGTTTTTACAAGGATCCTA
>CM071856.1:15934404-16004577 GCA_036507275.1 Sicyos edulis | reverse complement strand
GGTTTTCAACGCATAAATCTATCCGAGTTTTTTGGTTTCACCTCCCGAAACATGGTGATGCGACATTGGAATAGTTTACATTGAACGTTGTTGCCAAAAACTCGTAACAAACACTCTTAGGACGAACTTTAGGTATTAGACACTGAAATCTATCCGAGTTTTTCAGTTTAGATCCCGAAACATCGTAATGAAACATGGGAACAATTTTGCATGAAACGTTTGCGCCAAAGAATCGAAAGAAACATTCTCGGGACGAACTTTAGGTTTTCAAAGCATAAATCTATCCGAGTTTTTAGGTTTTCCCTACCGAAACATTGTGATGCAGCATTGGAATAGTTTACATTAAACGTTTATGCCAAATCTTTTAAAAAACCGTCTAGGGACGAACTTTAGGATTTCAACGCATAAATCCTTCCGATAGTTTTGGTTTTACTCGCGAAACATGGTGTTGCGACATTGGAATAGTTTACATTGAACGTTGTTGCCAAAAACTCGTAACAAACACTCTTAGGACGAACTTTAGGTATTAAGCGCTGAAATCTATCCGAGTTTTTCGGTTAGGCTCCCGAAACATCGTAATGCAACATGGGAACATTTTCCATGAAACGTTTGACCCAAAGAATCGAAATGAAACATTCTCGGGACGAACTTTAGGTTTTCAACGCATAAATCTATCCGAGTTTTTTGGTTTCACCTCCCGAAACATGGTGATGCGACATTGGAATAGTTTACATTGAACGTTGTTGCCAAAAACTCGTAACAAACACTCTTAGGACGAACTTTAGGTATTAGACATGAAATCTATCCGAGTTTTTCAGTTTAGATCCCGAAACATCGTAATGGAACATGGGAACAATTTTGCATGAAACGTTTGCGCCAAAGAATCGAAAAGAAACATTCTCGGACGAACTTTAGGTTTTCAACGCATAAATCTATCCGAGTTTTTTGGTTTTCCTACCGAAACATTGTGATGCAGCATTGGAATAGTTTACATTAAACGTTTATGCCAAATCTTTTAAAAAACCGTCTAGGACGAACTTTAGGATTTCAACGCATAAATCCTTCCGATAGTTTTGGTTTTACCTCGCGAAACATGGTGATGCGACATTGGAATAGTTTACATTGAACGTTGTTGCCAAAAACTCGTAACAAACACTCTTAGGACGAACTTTAGGTATTAAGCGCTGAAATCTATCCGAGTTTTTCGGTTAGGCTCCCAAACATCGTAATGCAACATGGGAACATTTTCCATGAAACGGTTTGACCCAAAGAATCGAAATGAAACATTCTCGGGACGAACTTTAGGTTTTCAACGCATAAATCTATCCGAGTTTTTGGTTTCACCTCCCGAAACATGGTGATGCGACATTGGAATAGTTTACATTGAACGTTGTTGCCAAAAACTCGTAAATAAACACTCTTAGGACGAACTTTAGGTATTAGACATCAAATCTATCCGAAGTTTTTCAGCTTTAGATCCCAAAACATCGTAATGGAACATGGGAACAATTTTGCATGAAACGTTTGCGCCAAAGAATCGAAAGAAACATTCTCGGACGAACTTTAGGTTTTCAACGCATAAATCTATCCGAGTTTTTGGTTTTCCCCTACCGAAACATTGTGATGCAGCATTGGAATAGTTTACATTAAACGTTTATGCCAAATCTTTTAAAAAAACCGTCTAGGGACGAACTTTAGGATTTCAACGCATAAATCCTTCCGATAGTTTTGGTTTTACCTCGCGAAACATGGTGATGCGACATTGGAATAGTTTACATTGAACGTTGTTGCCAAAAACTCGTAAATAAACACTTTTAGGACGAACTTTAGGTATTAAACGCTTAAATCTATCCGAGTTTTTCTGCTTAGGCTCCCAAACATCGTAATGCAACATGGGAACATTTTCCATGAAACGCTTTGACCCAAAGAATCGAAATGAAACATTCTCGACGAACTTTAGGTTTTCAACGCATAAATCTATCCGAAGTTTTTGGTTTCACCTCCAAACATGGTGATGCGACATTGGAATAGTTTACATTGAACGTTGTTGCCAAAAACTCGTAACAAACACTCTTAGGACGAACTTTAGGTATTAGACATGAAATCTATCCGAGTTTTTCAGTTTAGATCCCGAAACATCGTAATGGAACATGGGAACAATTTTGCATGAAACGTTTGCGCCAAAGAATCGAAAGAAACATTCTCGGGACGAACTTTAGGTTTTCAACGCATAAATCTATCCGAGTTTTTTGGTTTTCCCTACCGAAACATTGTGATGCAGCATTGGAATAGTTTACATTAAACGTTTATGCCAAATCTTTTAAAAAACCGTCTAGGGACGAACTTTAGGATTTCAACGCATAAATCCTTCCGATAGTTTTGGTTTTACCTCGCGAAACATGGTGATGCGACATTGGAATAGTTTACATTGAACGTTGTTGCCAAAAACTCGTAACAAACACTCTTAGGACGAACTTTAGGTATTAAACGCTGAAATCTATCCGAGTTTTTCGGTTAGGCTCCCGAAACATCGTAATGCAACATGGGAACATTTTCCATGAAACGTTTGACCCAAAGAATCGAAATGAAACATTCTCGGGACGAACTTTAGGTTTTCAACGCATAAATCTATCCGAGTTTTTTGGTTTCACCTCCCGAAACATGGTGATGCGACATTGGAATAGTTTACATTGAACGTTGTTGCCAAAAACTCGTAACAAACACTCTTAGGACGAACTTTAGGTATTAGACACTGAAATCTATCCGAGTTTTTCAGTTTAGATCCCGAAACATCGTAATGGAACATGGGAACAATTTTGCATGAAACGTTTGTGCCAAAGAATCGAAAGAAACATTCTCGGACGAACTTTAGGTTTTCAACGCATAAATCTATCCGAGTTTTTTGGTTTTCCCTACCGAAACATTGTGATGCAGCATTGGAATAGTTTACATTAAACGTTTATGCCAAATCTTTTAAAAACCGTCTAGGGACGAACTTTAGGATTTCAACGCATAAATCCTTCCGATAGTTTTGGTTTTACCTCGCGAAACATGGTGATGCGACATTGGAATAGTTTACATTGAACGTTGTTGCCAAAAACTCGTAACAAACACTCTTAGGACGAACTTTAGGTATTAAGCGCTGAAATCTATCCGAGTTTTTCGGTTAGGCTCCCGAAACATCGTAATGCAACATGGGAACATTTTCCATGAAACGTTTGACCCAAAGAATCGAAATGAAACATTCTCGGGACGAACTTTAGGTTTTCAACGCATAAATCTATCCGAGTGTTTTGGTTTCACCTCCCGAAACATGGTGATGCGACATTGGAATAGTTTACATTGAACGTTGTTGCCAAAAACTCGTAAAAAACACTCTTAGGACGAACTTTAGGTATTAGACATGAAATCTATCCGAGTTTTTCAGTTTAGATCCCAAACATCGTAATGGAACATGGGAACAATTTTGCATGAAACGTTTTGCGCCAAAGAATCGAAAGAAACATTCTCGGGACGAACTTTAGGTTTTCAACGCATAAATCTATCCGAGTTTTTTGGTTTTCCCTACCGAAACATTGTGATGCAGCATTGGAATAGTTTACATTAAACGTTTATGCCAAATCTTTTAAAAAAACCGTCTAGGGACGAACTTTAGGATTTCAACGGTATAAATCCTTCCGATAGTTTTGGTTTTACCTCGCAAACATGGTGATGCGACATTGGAATAGTTTACATTGAACGTTGTTGCCAAAAACTCGTAACAAACACTCTTAGGACGAACTTTAGGTATTAAACGGTTAAATCTATCCGAGTTTTTCGGTTAGGCTCCTGAAACATCGTAATGCAACATGGGAACATTTTCCATGATACGTTTGACCCAAAGAATCGAAATGAAACATTCTCGGACGAACTTTAGGTTTTCAACGCATAAATCTATCCGAGTTTTTTGGTTTCACCTCCCAAACATGGTGATGCGACATTGGAATAGTTTACATTGAACGTTGTTAAAAAACTCGTAAAAACACTCTTAGGACGAACTTTAGGTATTAGAAATCAAATCTATCCGAGTTTTTCAGTTTAGATCCCAAACATCGTAATGGAACATGGGAACAATTTTGCATGAAACGCTTGCGCCAAAGAATCGAAAAGAAACATTTTCGGGACGAACTTTAGGTTTTCAACGCATAAATCTATCAGAGTTTTTTGCTTTTTCCTACCGAAACATTGTGATGCAGCATTGGAATAGTTTACATTAAACGTTTATGCCAAATCTTTTAAAAAAACCGTCTAGGGACGAACTTTAGGATTTCAACGCATAAATCCTTTCGATAGTTTTGGTTTTACCTCGCGAAACATGGTGATGCGACATTGGAATAGTTTACATTGAACGTTGTTGCCAAAAACTCGTAACAAACACTCTTAGGACGAACTTTAGGTACTAAACAGTGAAATCTATCCGAGTTTTTCGGTTAGGCTCCCGAAACATCGTAATGCAACATGGGAACATTTTCCATGAAACGTTTGACCCAAAGAATCGAAATGATACATTCTCGGGACGAACTTTATGATACTGAATCAAATAACCGATCCATTGCATGTACCAAGGACCTATTACAAGGAGTAAGGCGAAGAAGATTCAAGAGGAATATATATTACATCTTCAAAAGCTTGCCAATGCACAAGAAGAGACAAAACTTTTCATCCCGAATTTATTTACAACGTTAGCACAACAAGTGAAGAAGTGATTGAAGTGAAGATGGCATGAGAATAGTAATTTTATTTTGGAAGATGACAACATGGCAGAATTTTAAATAAAGAAATTTCTAGATTTCTTATTTTGGGACTCTTTGATTTCAATGCTTGCCAACCATGCTCATTATTGCAAGGGACATTCTAGAAGAGTTGGTTGAGTGTATTTAAAGCATATCTACCCTTTTGTCTAGCATTTAAGCCATGCAATTTACTTTTGGCTTCTTATGTCTTATTTTCTACAAAATGCATTTAATAGCTTTTTGAGTCCTTTTGTATTCCAAGGCATGCACGAATTTTTGGCCTTTAAAATGGCTTGTAATACATCATTTTGGACAGATTTCATGAATGAAAAACTTGTGTTTTCTTAGACCCCATTTGGTGTTGTCTTTCTTTCAAATCTTGTTTTAGGTTTGAAGTTAAATCAATTCATTGGATTAGTCTTGATCAAACTAATTCGGGTGAGTTGTCTTAGGATCTAAGAGTGACCATTTTAGATTTTGAGTGTGATCTAAGTTAGCTATCATTGTGAGTTTTTACAAGGATCCTAGAAGGACCTCTAGCTTTGTAAAATTCAAGCAAGGATCGGCGCTTATCATTTGGTATCAGAGCCTTGACATTCTTTGGCTGAATTTTGAGGTGAACTATCTTTACTTTGTGTTAGTTTGTTATTTTTTATTTTATTTTTTTATCTCTTTCAATTTTCTATTCAAGCAAGTACATTTGTATTCTTTAGAAGTACTTTGTAGAATTCATTTGTATTTCTCTTGGATCATAAAAAAAAAAAAAAATCAGTAGCAAAAAAAAAAAAAAGAAGAAATGAGCAAAAAAAAAAAATTCATTGAAAAAAAAAAAAATATCAAAGATCCAAGGCACATTGAAGTTCTTGTTTTTTTGTTTATGTTTTGTTTTTAATTAGTTGCTAATCCTAAGTTGAATTACTCTAGTTTAGTTTGTGAAAGTTGATTGTTGAATTGGTTTTATATCAAGTTTAAAGCAAGATTGCACCAAATTCTTAGACCAGCCCTTACATCTTTGACCTAGTACCAAAAGCCTACCTTTGAGTGTTAAACACGAGTGTCCCGAGTGAAATCTTTGTGAGAAGTGTGGAGAGGTCCATTTTGATATTTGCAACATGTCACATAATGAGGAAAAGCACACCACGAGTTCCGGATGTTAATGTTGCTATTCTTCAAGCCCTTCAAGGTATGATGGAAATGATGAGGGAAGATAGAGAGGAAAGGAGAGCACATCAAACGACGAGAAGAACGAGTATTGCAAGATGATGAAGGTATGTTAGACTTGGTTGGACAAGAGAGACTAGGTGGAGGAAGAGGTCATGCAAGGGGAGGAAGAAATAATCATGCAAATATCATGCAACCTAGAAGGATAGAAAGAATGCACGAAGATAGAGAAGCTGGAGTTAAACTCAAAATTCCACCCTTTAGTGGAACAGCGGACTCTGAGGCATACTTGCAATGGGAAAGAAAAATAGAACATGTGTTTGATTGTAATTCATATAGTGAGAACAAAAAGATGAAACTTGCTATTGCCGAATTCACAAACCATGCTTGGTGAATGGTATCAACATCTCAAATCCGAAAGAAGAAGAAAAGAGGAGGATCCAATAGAGACATGGGAAGAACTTAAAGAAGCTATGAGAAAGAGGTATGTTCCCAAACATTATGAAAGAGATTTGAAAACTAAATTGCAAGCATTGAGGCGGGGAACAAAAAGTGTGGCTGAATATTATCAAGAGATGGAGTCATTGATGGAAAGAGCAAAAATACGAGAGGACGAGGAGGACACCATGTCTAGGTTTCTTGGAGGTTTAAATCGAGAAATTGCTCATCCGGTTGATAGGAATCCACCACCTTACCTTGAAGATATGTATCATTATGCCATAAAAATTGAAGCTCAATTGAAGGAAGAAAGGGAGCATTCGAAAAGGTATTCATCTAAAACTCATACTTTTTCAAATTCTAATACTTGGAGCAAGGATAGTTTTATGCATAGGAATGAATCAATGCAACAAAAAGAAAGTTTGTGGCTGCAAAAAGAGTAGAGGCCGATAGTTCCAATACTAAAAGAATGAAGTTTCAAAGGAGGTAAGGAGAAGTCTAGTTCTATTCAATGTTGGAAGTGCAAAGGATTTGGGCACATGAGCAAGGAATGTGTCAATAAAAGAGTTATGGTGATAAGAAATGGTGTAATTGATTCGGATGATGATCGTGAGGAGCATGATGAAGAACTTGAGGCAGAATATGGAGCACATGATGATGAGTACATTGAAGAAGGTAACTTCATTTCTTTGGTCACAAGAAGGGTACTTAATGTGCAAATTAAAGAAGAAAAAGTTGAAGATCAAAGGGAAAACTTGTTTCATACAAGATGCTTGGTTAAAGGAAACCCATGTAGTGTGGTAATTGATAGTGGAAGTTGTACAAATGTGGTGAGTAGCTTTCTTGTTAAAAGACTCCAACTAACTACTCGTCCACATTCGAACCTTACAAGCTTCAATGGTTGACCAACAAAGGAGAGCTTAAGGTAAACTCTCAAGCTCTTATTCCTTTTACTTTGGGAAGATATAACGATGAAGTTCTTTGTGATGTTGTACCTATGCATGCGGGGATATTTTGTTAGGCCGACCTTGGCAATATGATAGAGAGGTCACTTTTGATGGATTGAGAAATAAGTATACTTTTACTTTGAGTGGAAAAAATTTACTTTACTTCCATTGTCACCATATGAAGTACATTGTGATCAATTGAAATTAGAAAAGAAAAGAAAAGAATTTGAAGAACAAGAGAGGAGAGAAGAAAGTAAGGTAAGAGAGAAGAGTGAAAAAGAGAGAAAAGTGAGGGGCAAAAGGTGAGTGACAATAAAGAGAGAAAAAGAGTGATTTTGAGGAAAAAAAAGAAAGAATGTGAGTTTGGTTATACAAAAAGGGAAGTGAGGAAAGTTTTAGCTCAAGAACCAAAATTTGTACTTATGTGCAAAGGGATGTGTTTGGTAAATGAGCCCAAATCTGAAAATGGTTTGCCAAGTGTTTTTAAGTCTCTTTTGCAGAATTTAATGACATGTTTCCACATGAAGATGCACCTATGGGATTACCCCTCTCTAAGAGGAATTGAGCACCAAATTGACTTCATTTCCGAGCAACTCCTCCAAACATGGCTGCCTATAGGACAAATCCAACCGAAACCAAGGAGATTCAAAGGCAAGTGGAGGAACTCATGGATAAAGGCTATGTTAGGGAAAGCATGAGTCCTTGTTCGGTTCCGGTTATTTTAGTACCAAAGAAAGATGGCACTTGGAGGATGTGTGTTGATTGTCGAGCTATCAACAAGATAACGGTAAAGTATCGACATCCCATTCCTAGATTAGATGATATGCTAGATGAATTACATGGTGCAAACTTGTTTTCAAAAATAGATCTTAAGAGTGGTTATCATCAAATTAGAATGCATGTAGGAGATGAGTGGAAAACGCTTTTAAAACAAAGTTTGGGCTTTATGAGTGGCTTGTTATGCCATTTGGCCTTACTAATGCACCAAGTACTTTTATGCGATTAATGAATCATGTTTTGAGAGAATACATTGGGAAATTTGTTGTCGTATACTTTGATGACATCCTTGTTTACTCAAAAGCTTGAATGATCATGTTTTGCATGTTAAGACAATTTTACTTAAACTTAGAGAAGAGAAACTTTATGCGAACTTCAAAAGTGTAGTTTTTGTCTAGACCAAGTTAATTTCCTAGGATTCATTGTTGGAAAGAATGGAGTGCAAGTTGATGAAGAAAAGGTTAAGGCTATTCGAGAATGGCCAACACCTACGAATGCAACCGAGGTAAGATCTTTTCATGGTTTGGCTAGTTTCTATAGGAGGTTTATTAAGGATTTCAGTAGCATAGCCTCACCATTGAATGAACTTGTTAGGAAGAATGTGAAATTTGAATGGAAACAAAAACAAGAAAATGCATTCAATGAACTTAAAGAAAAATTGACTAATGCACCTTGTCTTTCTTTACCTAACTTTGATAAATCTTTTGAGATTGAATGTGATGCAAGTGGAATAGGTATAGGGGCTGTTTTGATGCAAGAGAAAAGGCCAATCATGTTTTTTAGTGAAAAGCTAAATGGAGCACAACTCAAATACCCGACATATGACAAAGAGCTACATGCACTTGTTAGGGCGTTGCAAGTTTGGCAACATTATTTGTGGCCAAAAGAGTTTGTCATCCACACGGATCATGAAAAGTTTGAAGCATCTCAAGAGCCAAACAAAGCTAAATAAGAGACATGCGAAGTGGGTAGAATTCATTGAGACATTTCCTTATGTCATTCATTACAAGAAAGGTAAGGACAATGTGGTGGCTGATGCATTGTCAAGAAGGTATGCATTATTTTCTTCTCTTAGTGCAAAAATTCTTGGGTTTAAACATATGGTTGAGTTGTACAAAGTTGAGAAGTCTGAATTTCATGATGTTTATTTGCAATGCTTAGAAGGAAACAATGTTCATGATCATATTTTATTTGATGACATGCTTTTTAGGAAAGGGAAACTTTGTATTCCTAAGTGTTCAATTAGGGAGTTACTTGTAAAAGAAGCTCATGGGGAGGACTTATGGGACATTTTGGGGAATTTAAAACATATAGCATGTTGAGTGAACACTTTTATTGGTTGAAAATGAGGAAGGATGTGAACAAAGTATGCAAACAATGTTTCAAATGTAAAGAGGTAAGTCTAAGACACAACCACATGGTCTTTACACACCGTTAGATGTTCCTAGCGAACCTTGGGTTGACATTAGCATGGATTTTGTTCTAGGATTACCAAAGACTAAGAGACATCATGATAGCATTTTTGTTGTTGTTGATAGGTTTAGTAAGATGGCACATTTCATTCCATGTAACAAAACAGATGATGCCACTAACATAGCTAATCTTTTCTTTAGGAAGTGGTTAGATTACATGGAATTCCCAAAACAATTGTGAGTGATAGAGATGTCAAATTTTTAAGTCATTTTTGGAAAGTTTTATGGGGAAAATTAGGAACCAAGCTTTTGTTTTCTACAACATGTCACCCCCAAACTGATGGACAAACCGAGGTGGTTAATAGAACGTTAGGAGCCCTACTTAGATCCTTAATTTCAAAGAATCAAATACATGGGAAGCAACTCTACCATTTGTGGAATTTGCATACAATAGAGCGATACATAGTACCACTCATTGTTCACCATTTGAGATTGTGTATGGCTTTAATCCTCTAACTCCACTAGATTTATCACCATTGCCGCCTAATATGTTTACTAGTGATGCAACATCTTCTAAGGCCGAATACGTAAAGGAATTGCACAAAGAAATCAAAGAAAGGATTGAAAAGAAAAATCGGGCTAATCACTACCAAAAATCATGGGAGAAAGCAATTGATTTTTAAAAAGGGGATTGGGTTTGGGTTCATCTACGAAAAGAGAGGTTTCCTGATCAAAGGAAGTCTAAACTACAACCAAGGGAGATGGTCCTTTTCAAGTACTTGAACGAATAAATGATAATGCATACAAGCTAGATCTTCGAGGTGAGTACAATGTAAGTTCTACTTTTAATGTGGCTGACTTGACTCCTTTTGATGTAGGAATTGAAGATCTTGATTTGAGGTCAAATCCTTTTACTGAAAAGGGGGATGATACTGAATCAAATAACCGATCCATTGCATGTACCAAAGGACCTATTACAAGGAGTAAGGCGAAAGAAAACTTTAGGTTTTCAACGCATAAATCTATCAGAGTTTTTTTCTACAGTTTCACCTCCGAAACAAACATGGTGATGCGACATTGGAATAGTTTACATTGAACGTTGTTGCCAAAAACTCGTAACAAACACTCTTAGGACGAACTTTAGGTATTAGACACTGAAATCTATCCGAGTTTTTCAGTTTAGATCCCGAAACATCGTAATGGAACATGGGAACAATTTTGCATGAAACGTTTGCGCCAAAGAATCGAAATGAAACATTCTCGGGACGAACTTTAGGTTTTCAACGCATAAATCTATCCGAGTTTTTGGTTTTCCCTACCGAAACATTGTGATGCAGCATTGGAATAGTTTACATTAAACGTTTATGCCAAATCTTTTAAAAAAAACCGTCTAGGGACGAACTTTAGGATTTCAACGCATAAATCCTTCCGATAGTTTTGGTTTTACCTCGCGAAACATGGTGATGCGACATTGGAATAGTTTACATTGAACGTTGTTGCCAAAAACTCGTAACAAACACTCTTAGGACGAACTTTAGGTATTAAGCGTTGCTGAAATCTATCAGAGTTTTTTTTAGGTTAGGCTCGAAACATCGTCGTAATGCAACATGGGAACATTTTCCATGAAGCGTTTGACCCAAAGAATGGGAAATGAAACATTCTCATTCTCGGGACGAACTTTAGGTTTTCAACGCATAAATCTATCCGAGTTTTTGGTTTCACCTCCGAAAACATGGTGATGCGACATTGGAATAGTTTACATTGAACGTTGTTGCCAAAAACTCGTAACAAACACTCTTAGGACGAACTTTAGGTATTAGACAACTGAAATCTATCCGAGTTTTTCAGTTTAGATCCCGAAACATCGTAATGGAACATGGGAACAATTTTGCATGAAACGTTTGCGCCAAAGAATCGAAAGAAACATTCTCGGGACGAACTTTAGGTTTTCAACGCATAAATCTATCCGAGTTTTTGGTTTTCCCTCTGAAAAACATTGTGATGCAGCATTGGAATAGTTTACATTAAACGTTTATGCCAAATCTTTTAAAAAAACCTCTAGGGACGAACTTTAGGATTTCAACGCATTCTATCAACGCATAAAATCTTCCGAAAATCGTAGTTTTTTAGGTTTTACCTCGCGAAACATGGTGATGCGACATTGGAATAGTTTACATTGAGCGTTGTTGCCAAAAACTCGTAACAAACACTCTTAGGACGAACTTTAGGTATTAACAAACACTCTTAGGACGAACTTTAGGTATTAAACGCTGAAATCTATCCGAGTTTTTCGGTTAGGCTCCCGAAACATCGTAATGCAACATGGGAACATTTTCCATGAAACGTTTGACCCAAAGAATCGAAATGAAACATTCTCGGGACGAACTTTAGGTTTTCAACGCATAAATCTATCCGAGTTTTTGGTTTCACCTCCCGAAACATGGTGATGCGACATTGGAATAGTTTACATTGAACGTTGTTGCCAAAAACTCGTAACAAACACTCTTAGGACGAACTTTAGGTATTAGACACTGAAATCTATCCGAGTTTTTCAGTTTAGATCCCGAAACATCGTAATGGAACATGGGAACAATTTTGCATGAAACGTTTGCGCCAAAGAATCGAAAGAAACATTCTCGGGACGAACTTTAGGTTTTCAACGCATAAATCTATCCGAGTTTTTGGTTTTCCCTCTACGAAACATTGTGATGCAGCATTGGAATAGTTTACATTAAACGTTTATGCCAAATCTTTTAAAAAAAACCGTCTCTAGGGCGAACTTTAGGATTTCAACGCATAAATCCTTCCGATAGTTTTGGTTTTACCTCGAAACATGGTGATGCGACATTGGAATAGTTTACATTGAACGTTGTTGCCAAAAACTCGTAACAAACACTCTTAGGACGAACTTTAGGTATTAAGCGCTGAAATCTATCCGAGTTTTTCGGTTAGGCTCCCGAAACATCGTAATGCAACATGGGAACATTTTCCATGAAACGTTTGACCCAAAGAATCGAAATGAAACATTCTCGGGACGAACTTTAGGTTTTCAACGCATAAATCTATCCGAGTTTTTTGGTTTCACCTCCCGAAACATGGTGATGCGACATTGGAATAGTTTACATTGAACGTTGTTGCCAAAACTCGTTTAGGAAACACTCTTAGGACGAACTTTAGGTATTAGACGTTTACATTGAGCGTGCCAAAAACTCTATCTATCTTAGGACGAGTTTTTTAAGCATTGGTCCGAGTTTTTGGTTAGGCTCGAAACATCGTAAATGCAACATGGGAACATTTTCCATGAAACGTTTGACCCAAAGAATCGAAATGAAACATTCTCGGGACGAACTTTAGGTTTTCAACGCATAAATCTATCAGAGTTTTTTTCACCTCACCTCCATGAAACATGGTGATGCGACATTGGAATAGTTTACATTGAGCGTTGTTGCCAAAAACTCGTAACAAACACTCTTAGGACGAACTTTAGGTATTAAAACACTTTGAAATCTATCAGAGTTTTTTCCGGTTTAGGCTCCGAAAAACATCGTAATGCAACATGGGAACATTTTTGCATGAAACGTTTGCCACCAAAGAATCGAAATGAAACATTCTCGGGGACGAACTTTAGGTTTTCAACGCATAAATCTATCAGAGTTTTTTCTCGGGTTTCACCTCCATAAATCTATGGTGATGGTTTCACCTGGAAAACATGGTGATGCGACATTGGAATAGTTTACATTGAGCGTTGTTGCCAAAAACTCGTAACAAACACTCTTAGGGCGAACTTTAGGTATTAGACATTGAAATCTATCAGTTTTTTGGTTTAGATCCGAAACATCGTAATGGAACATGGGAACAATTTTGCATGAAACGTTTGCGCCAAAGAATCGAAAGAAACATTCTCGGGGACGAACTTTAGGTTTTCAACGCATAAATCTATCAGGAGTTTTTGGTTTTCCCTCCCGAAACATTGTGATGCGACATTGGAATAGTTTACATTAAAACGTTTATGCCAAATCTTTTAAAAAAACCGTCTCTAGGGTTTAGGCGAACTTTACATTGGAACATTTCAAACGCATAAATCCTTCTTAGGACGATTTTTGGTTTTACCTCGAAAACATGGTGATGCGACATTGGAATAGTTTACATTGAGCGTTGTTGCCAAAAACTCGTAACAAACACTCTTAGGACGAACTTTAGGTATTAAACTCTTAGCGAAATCTATCAGAGTTTTTATCGGTTTTTCTCGCTCCCGAAACATCGTAATGCAACATGGGAACATTTTCCATGAAGCGTTTGACCCAAAGAATCGAAATGAAACATTCTCGGGACGAACTTTAGGTTTTCAACGCATAAATCTATCAAGTTTTTTGGTTTCACCTCCGAAACATGGTGATGCGACATTGGAATAGTTTACATTGAGCGTTGTTGCCAAAAACTCGTAACAAACACTCTTAGGACGAACTTTAGGTATTAGACAAACGAAATCTATCCGAGGTTTTTTTCTTTAGATCCCGAAACATCGTAATGGAACATGGGAACAATTTTGCATGAAACGTTTGCGCCAAAGAATCGAAAGAAACATTCTCGGGGACGAACTTTAGGTTTTCAACGCACTAAATCTATCATCCGAGTTTTTTGTTTTCCCTCCGAAACATTGTGATGCGACATTGGAATAGTTTACATTAAGCGTTTATGCCAAATCTTTTAAAAAAAACATTCTCTAGGGGACGAACTTTAGGATTTCAACGCATAAATCCTTCCGATAGTTTTTTTTACCTTTACCTCGCGAAACATGGTGATGCGACATTGGAATAGTTTACATTGAACGTTGTTGCCAAAAACTCGTAACAAACACTCTTAGGACGAACTTTAGGTATTAAACGCTGAAATCTATCCGAGTTTTTCGGTTAGGCTCCCGAAACATCGTAATGCAACATGGGAACATTTTCCATGAAACGTTTGACCCAAAGAATCGAAATGAAACATTCTCGGGACGAACTTTAGGTTTTCAACGCATAAATCTATCAGGTTTTTGGTTTCACCTCGAAAAACATGGTGATGCGACATTGGAATAGTTTACATTGAGCGTTGTTGCCAAAAACTCGTAACAAACACTCTTAGGACGAACTTTAGGTATTAGACATTGGAATTGAAATCTATCAAGAGTTTTTGGTTTAGATCCCGAAACATCGTAATGGAACATGGGGAACATGGGAACAATTTTGCATGAAACGTTTGCGCCAAAGAATCGAAAAACAAACATTCTCGGGACGAACTTTAGGTTTTCAACGCATAAATCTATCCGAGTTTTTTGGTTTTCCCTACCGAAAACATTGTGATGCAGCATTGGAATAGTTTACATTAAACGTTTATGCCAAATCTTTTAAAAAAAAAAATCGTCTAGGGACGAACTTTAGGATTTCAACGCATAAATCCTTCCGATAGTTTTGGTTTTACCTCGCGAAACATGGTGATGCGACATTGGAATAGTTTACATTGAACGTTGTTGCCAAAAACTCGTAACAAACACTCTTAGGACGAACTTTAGGTATTAAGCGCTGAAATCTATCCGAGTTTTTCGGTTAGGCTCCCGAAACATCGTAATGCAACATGGGAACATTTTCCATGAAACGTTTGACCCAAAGAATCGAAATGAAACATTCTCGGGACGAACTTTAGGTTTTCAACGCATAAATCTATCCAGAGTTTTTGGTTTCACCTCGCGAAACATGGTGATGCGACATTGGAATAGTTTACATTGAACGTTGTTGCCAAAAACTCGTAACAAACACTCTTAGGACGAACTTTAGGTATTAGACACTGAAATCTATCCGAGTTTTTCAGTTTAGATCCCGAAACATCGTAATGGAACATGGGAACAATTTTGCATGAAACGTTTGCGCCAAAGAATCGAAAGAAACATTCTCGGGACGAACTTTAGGTTTTCAACGCATAAATCTATCAGAGTTTTTTTGGTTTTCCCTACCGAAACATTGTGATGCAGCATTGGAATAGTTTACATTAAACGTTTATGCCAAATCTTTTAAAAAAACCGTCTAGGGACGAACTTTAGGATTTCAACGCATAAATCCTTCCGATAGTTTTGGTTTTACCTCGCGAAACATGGTGATGCGACATTGGAATAGTTTACATTGAACGTTGTTGCCAAAAACTCAAAAACAAACACTCTTAGGACGAACTTTAGGTATTAAATCGCGCTTTTGAAATCTATCATCAGTTTTTTTTACATTTTGTTGGCTCCTCTTAGAAACATCGTAATGCAACATGGGAACATTTTTTTCATGAAGCGTTTGACCCAAAGAATCGAAATGAAACATTCTCGGGACGAACTTTAGGTTTTCAACGCATAAATCTATCAGAGTTTTTTGGTTTCACCTCCCGAAACATGGTGATGCGACATTGGAATAGTTTACATTGAACGTTGTTGCCAAAAACTCGTAACAAACACTCTTAGGACGAACTTTAGGTATTAAGCAACTGAAATCTATCCGAGTTTTTTCGGTTAGGCTCCCGAAACATCGTAATGCAACATGGGAACATTTTCCATGAAACGTTTGACCCAAAGAATCGAAATGAAACATTCTCGGGACGAACTTTAGGTTTTCAACGCATAAATCTATCCGAGTTTTTGGTTTCACCTCATCGTGAAACATGGTGATGCGACATTGGAATAGTTTACATTGAGCGTTGTTGCCAAAAACTCGTAACAAACACTCTTAGGACGAACTTTAGGTATTAGAACAAACACTCTTAGGAAACTTTAGAAATCTATCAGAGTTTTGAGTTTTTACATCCGAGAGTTTTATCGAAATGAACATCTTAGGGACGAACTTTAGGTATTTCAACGCATGAAATCTATCAAGGTTTTTTTGCATCCGTTTGCGCCAAAGATCGAAAGAAACATTCTCGGGAAACTTTAGGTTTTCAACATGCAACATGGGAACAATTTTGCATGAAACGTTTGCGCCAAAGAATCGAAACAAACATTCTTGCCAAAACGTAACAAACACTCTCAACGAACTTTAGGTATCAAGCATAAATCTATCAGAGTTTTTTGGTTTTTCCCTACGAAAATTGTGATGCAACATTGGAATAGTTTACATTAAGCGTTTATGCCAAATCTTTTAAAAAAAACCGTCTAGGGGCGAACTTTAGGATTTCAACGCATAAATCCTTCCGATAGTTTTGGTTTTACCTCGCGAAACATGGTGATGCGACATTGGAATAGTTTACATTGAGCGTTGTTGCCAAAAACTCGTAACAAACACTCTTAGGGCGAACTTTAGGTATTAAAAGCGCTGAAATCTATCCGAGTTTTTTGGTTAGGCTCCCGAAACATCGTAATGCAACATGGGAACATTTTCCATGAAATTTTTGACCCAAAGAATCGAAATGAAACATTCTCGGGGACGAACTTTAGGTTTTCAATAAATCTATCAGAGTTCTATCCGAGTTTTTTGGTTTTCACCTCCGAAACATGGTGATGCGACATTGGAATAGTTTACATTGAGCGTTGTTGCCAAAAACTCGTAACAAACACTCTTAGGACGAACTTTAGGTATTAGACAACTGAAATCTATCAGTTTTTTGGGTTTAGATCCCGAAACATCGTAATGGAACATGGGAACAATTTTGCATGAAACGTTTGCGCCAAAGAATCGAAAGAAACATTCTCGGGGACGAACTTTAGGTTTTCAACGCATAAATCTATCAGAGTTTTTGGTTTTCCCTCTCCCGAAACATTGTGATGCAGCATTGGAATAGTTTACATTAAACGTTTATGCCAAATCTTTTAAAAAAACCGTCTAGGGACGAACTTTAGGATTTCAACGCATAAATCCTTCCGATAGTTTTTGGTTTTACCTTTACCTCGAAACATGGTGATGCGACATTGGAATAGTTTACATTGAGCGTTGTTGCCAAAAACTCGTAAACACTCTTAACAAACTTTTAGGGACGAACTTTAGGTATTAAGCGCTGAAATCTATCATGAGTTTTTTGGGTTTGGCTCGAAACATCGTAATGCAACATGGGAACATTTTCCATGAAACGTTTGACCAAAAATCGAAAATGAAACATTCTCGGGACGAACTTTAGGTTTTCAACGCATAAATCTATCAAGTTTTTTTGTTTTCACCTCCCCTCCGAAACATGGTGATGCGACATTGGAATAGTTTACATTGAGCGTTGTTGCCAAAAACTCGTAACAAACACTCTTAGGACGAACTTTAGGTATTAAACGCTGAAATCTCTATCAGAGTTTTTTGGTTAGGCTCCCGAAACATCGTAAATGCAACATGGGAACATTTTCCATGAAACGTTTGACCCAAAGAATCGAAATGAAACATTCTCGGGACGAACTTTAGGTTTTCAACGCATAAATCTATCCGAGTTTTTGGTTTCACCTCCGAAACATGGTGATGCGACATTGGAATAGTTTACATTGAGCGTTGTTGCCAAAAACTCGTAACAAACACTCTTAGGACGAACTTTAGGTATTAGACAACTGAAATCTATCAAGTTTTTTAGATCAGTTTAGATCCATGAAAAACATCGTAATGGAACATGGGAACAATTTTGCATGAAATCGTTTGCGCCAAAGAATCGAAAGAAACATTCTTGGGAACAAACTTTAGGTTTTTTTCAGCGCATAAATCTATCAGAGTTTTTGGTTTTCCCTACATTGAAACATTGTGATGCGACATTGGAATAGTTTACATTAAGCGTTTATGCCAAATCTTTTAAAAAAAAAACGTCTAGGGGCGAACTTTAGGATTTCAACGCATAAATCCTTCCGATAGTTTTGGTTTTACCTCGCGAAACATGGTGATGCGACATTGGAATAGTTTACATTGAGCGTTGTTGCCAAAAACTCGTAACAAACACTCTTAGGACGAACTTTAGGTATTAAGCGCTGAAAAATCTATCAGAGTTTTTGGGTTAGGCTCGAAACATCGTAATGCAACATGGGAACATTTTCCATGAAACGTTTGACCCAAAGAATCGAAATGAAACATTCTCGGGGACGAACTTTAGGTTTTCAACGCATAAATCTATCCGAGGAATTTTTGGTTTCACCTCCGAAACATGGTGATCGCGACATTGGAATAGTTTACATTGAGCGTTGTTGCCAAAAACTCGTAACAAACACTCTTAGGGCGAACTTTAGGTATTAGACATGGGAACATTTGAAATCTATCAGTTTTTTTTCTCGGGTTTAGGCTCCAAAATCTATCGTAATGCAACATGGGAACATTTTTTACATGAAGTTGTTTGCGCCAAAACTTCGAAACAAACATTCTTAGGACGAACTTTAGGTATTCAACGCATAAATCTATCAGGGTTTTTGGTTTTCCTCGAAACATTGTGATGCAACATGGGAACATTTTCCATGAAACGTTTTGACAAAGAATCGAAATGAAACATTCTCGGGACGAACTTTAGGTTTTCAACGCATAAATCTATCAGAGTTTTTGGTTTCACCTCCGAAACATGGTGATGCGACATTGGAATAGTTTACATTGAGCGTTGTTGCCAAAAACTCGTAACAAACACTCTTAGGACGAACTTTAGGTATTAGACAACGAAATCTATCAGGTTTTTCGGTTTAGATCCCGAAACATCGTAATGGAACATGGGAACAATTTTGCATGAAACGTTTGCGCCAAAGAATCGAAAAAACATTCTCGGGACGAACTTTAGGTTTTCAACGCATAAATCTATCAGAGTTTTTTTGGTTTTCCCTCTGAAACATTGTGATGCGACATTGGAATAGTTTACATTAAGCGTTTATGCCAAATCTTTTAAAAAACCGTCTAGGGGCGAACTTTAGGATTTCAACGCATAAATCCTTCCGATAGTTTTGGTTTTACCTCGCGAAACATGGTGATGCGACATTGGAATAGTTTACATTGAGCGTTGTTGCCAAAAACTCGTAACAAACACTCTTAGGGCCGAACTTTAGGTATTAAGCGCTTTGAAATCTATCAGGAGTTTTTTGGGTTAGGCTCCCGAAACATCGTAATGCAACATGGGAACATTTTCCATGAAACGTTTGACCCAAAGAATCGAAATGAAACATTCTCGGGACGAACTTTAGGTTTTCAACGCATAAATCTATCAGTTTTTGGTTTCACCTCCTTTAGGTTTTTCAAAACATGGTGATCATGACATTGGAATAGTTTACATTGAGCGTTGTTGCCAAAAACTCGTAACAAACACTCTTAGGACGAACTTTAGGTATTAAGCGCTTTGAAATCTATCCGAGTTTTTGGTTAGGCTCCAATGAAACATCGTAATGCAACATGGGAACATTTTCCATGAAACGTTTGACCCAAAGAATCGAAATTTTCCAAACATTCTCGGGGCGAACTTTAGGTTTTCAACGCATAAATCTATCAGAGTTTTTGGTTTCACCTCCATGAAACATGGTGATGCGACATTGGAATAGTTTACATTGAGCGTTGTTGCCAAAAACTCGTAACAAACACTCTTAGGACGAACTTTAGGTATTAGACAAAATCTAAAAATCTATCAGAGTTTTTCAGTTTTAGTTTTAGATCCCGAAACATCGTAATGGAACATGGGAACAATTTTGCATGAAACGTTTGCGCCAAAGAATCGAAAGAAACATTCTCGGGACGAACTTTAGGTTTTCAACGCATAAATCTATCCGAGTTTTTTGGTTTTCCCTACCGAAACATTGTGATGCAGCATTGGAATAGTTTACATTAAACGTTTATGCCAAATCTTTTAAAAAAAAACGTCTAGGGGGGGTTTTCGAACTTTAGGATTTCAACGCATAAATCCTTCCAGATAGTTTTTTAGGTTTACCTCCGAAACATGGTGATGCGACATTGGAATAGTTTACATTGAGCGTTGTTGCCAAAAATAGTTTACTTGAGCGTTGTTGCAAAACACTCTCTTAGGACGAACTTTAGGTATTAAGCGAAATGAAAAATCTATCCGAGTTTTTCGGTTAGGCTCCCGAAACATCGTAATGCAACATGGGAACATTTTCCATGAAACGTTTGACCCAAAGAATCGAAATGAAACATTCTCGGGACGAACTTTAGGTTTTCAACGCATAAATCTATCCGAGTTTTTTGGTTTCACCTCCCGAAACATGGTGATGCGACATTGGAATAGTTTACATTGAACGTTGTTGCCAAAAACTCGTAACAAACACTCTTAGGACGAACTTTAGGTATTAGACATAGCGAAATTTATCTATCATTGGTTTTTCATTGAGTTTAAAAATCGAAACAAACATCTTAGGACGAACTAATGCAAAATCATGGGAACATTTTGCAACATGGGAACATTTTCATGAAGCGTTTGACCCAAAGAATCGAAATGAAACATTCTCGGGACGAACTTTAGGTTTTCAACGCATAAATCTATCAGAGTTTTTGGTTTCACCTCCGAAACATGGTGATGCGACATTGGAATAGTTTACATTGAGCGCGTTGTTGTTGCCAAAAACTCGTAACAAACACTCTTAGGACGAACTTTAGGTATTAGACAACTGAAATCTATCAGAGTTTTTTGGTTTAGATCCGAAACATCGTAATGGAACATGGGAACAATTTTGCATGAAACGTTTGCGCCAAAGAATCGAAAAAACATTCTCGGGACGAACTTTAGGTTTTCAACGCATAAATCTATCCGAGTTTTTTTTGGTTTTCCCTCGAAACATGGTGATGCGACATTGGAATGTTTATTGAGCATTGTTGCCAAAAGAATTTAACATTAAACTTTTATGCCAAATCTTTCAGAGTTTTTTAAAAAACATCGTAATGCAACATGGAACAGTTTACATGAAGCGTTTGAGGGGCGAAATGAAACTTCTAGGGGCGAACTTTAGGTTTTTCAACGCATAAATCCTTCCGATAGTTTTGGTTTTACCTCGCGAAACATGGTGATGCGACATTGGAATAGTTTACATTGAGCGTTGTTGCCAAAAACTTGAGCGTAAAAACAACAAACACTCTTAGGACGAACTTTAGGTATTAAACGCTTGAAATCTATCCGAGTTTTTGTTTAGCTCTCGAAAAATCATCGTGCAACATGGGAACATTTTCCATGAAACGTTTGACCCAAAGAATCGAAATGAAACATTCTCGGGACGAACTTTAGGTTTTCAACGCATAAATCTATCAGAGTTTTTGGTTTCACCTCCCTCCGAAACATGGTGATGCGACATTGGAATAGTTTACATTGAGCGTTGTTGCCAAAAACTCGTAACAAACACTCTTAGGACGAACTTTAGGTATTAAACAACTGAAATCTATCAGAGTTTTTTTTGTTTAGGCTCCCGAAACATCGTAATGCAACATGGGAACATTTTCCATGAAACGTTTGACCCAAAGAATCGAAATGAAACATTCTCGGGACGAACTTTAGGTTTTCAACGCGCAAATCTATCCGAGTTTTTGGTTTCACCTCCGAAACATGGTGATGCGACATTGGAATAGTTTACATTGAGCGTTGTTGCCAAAAACTCGTAACAAACACTCTTAGGACGAACTTTAGGTATTAGACAGTGAAATCTATCCGAGTTTTTTTGGTTTAGATCCCGAAACATCGTAATGGAACATGGGAACAATTTTGCATGAAACGTTTGCGCCAAAGAATCGAAAGAAACATTCTCGGGACGAACTTTAGGTTTTCAACGCATAAATCTATCCGAGGTTTTTGATTTTCCCTACCGAAACATTGTGATGCAGCATTGGAATAGTTTACATTAAACGTTTATGCCAAATCTTTTAAAAAACACGTCTAGGGGCGAAGGATTTCAATTTCAGCATAAATCCTTCCGATAGTTTTGGTTTTACCTCTGAAAACATGGTGATCGAAACATGGTGATGCGACATTGGAATAGTTTACATTGAGCGTTGTTGCCAAAAACTCGTAACAAACACTCTTAGGACGAACTTTAGGTATTAAGCGCTGAAATCTATCCGAGTTTTTCGGTTAGGCTCCCGAAACATCGTAATGCAACATGGGAACATTTTCCATGAAACGTTTGACCCAAAGAATCGAAATGAAACATTCTCGGGACGAACTTTAGGTTTTCAACGCAAAAATCTATCAGAGTTTACATTGAGCGTTGTTGCCAAAAACTTGGTTTCACCTCCGAAACATGGTGATGCGACATTGGAATAGTTTACATTGAGCGTTGTTGCCAAAAACTCGTAACAAACACTCTTAGGGCGAACTTTAGGTATTAAGCAACTTGAAATCTATCCGAGTTTTTCAGTTTAGCTCCCGAAACATCGTAATGCAACATGGGAACATTTTCCATGAAACGTTTGACCCAAAGAATCGAAATGAAACATTCTCGGGACGAACTTTAGGTTTTCAACGCATAAATCTATCAGAGTTTTTGGTTTCACCTCCGAAACATGGTGATGCGACATTGGAATAGTTTACATTGAGCGTTGTTGCCAAAAACTCGTAACAAACACTCTTAGGGCGAACTTTAGGTATTAGACACTGAAAATCTATCAGGAGTTTTTTTGTTTTAGATCCGAAACATCGTAATGGAACATGGGAACAATTTTGCATGAAACGTTTGCGCCAAAGAATCGAAAGAAACATTCTCGGGGCGAACTTTAGGTTTTCAACGCATAAATCTATCCGAGTTTTTTTGGTTTTCCCTCCTCGAAACATTGTGATGCGACGACATTGGAATAGTTTACATTAAGCGTTTATGCCAAATCTTTTAAAAAAAACCGTCTAGGGACGAACTTTAGGATTTCAACGCATAAATCCTTCCAAAGAATCGATAGTTTTTAGTTTTTCACCTCTATCGACGAAACATGGTGATGCGACATTGGAATAGTTTACATTGAGCGTTGTTGCCAAAAACTCGTAACAAACACTCTTAGGACGAACTTTAGGTATTAAACGCTGAAATCTATCAGAGTTTTTGGTTAGGCTCGAAACATCGTAATGCAACATGGGAACATTTTCCATGAAACGTTTGACCCAAAGAATCGAATCGAAATGAAACATTCTCGGGGACGAACTTTAGGTTTTCAACGCATAAATCTATCAGAGTTTTTTTTTTCACCTCCCGAAACATGGTGATGCGACATTGGAATAGTTTACATTGAGCGTTGTTGCCAAAAACTTCGTAACAAACACTCTTAGGACGAACTTTAGGTATTAAGCGAAATCTATCCGAGTTTTTTTAGGTTTAGGCTCGAAACATCGTAATGCAACATGGGAACATTTTCCATGAAACGTTTGACCAAAGAATCGAAATGAAACATTCTCGGGACGAACTTTAGGTTTTCAACGCATAAAATCTATCAGAGTTTTTGTTTTTGGTTTCACCTCCGAAACATGGTGATGCGACATTGGAATAGTTTACATTGAGCGTTGTTGCCAAAAACTCGTAACAAACACTCTTAGGACCTCCGAGAACTTTAGGTTGGATTAGACATTGAGCGTTGTTGCCAAAAACTATCAGGTTTTTATTAGTTTAGATCCCGAAGATCCCGAAACATCGTAATGGAACATGGGAACAATTTTGCATGAAACGTTTGCGCCAAAGAATCGAAAAAAAACATTCTCGGGGACGAACTTTAGGTTTTCAACGCATAAATCTATCAGTTTTTTGGTTTTCCCTCTGAAACATTGTGATGCGACATTGGAATAGTTTACATTAAGCGTTTATGCCAAATCTTTTAAAAAAAACGTCTAGGGGACGAACTTTAGGATTTCAACGCATAAATCCTTCCGATAGTTTTTTTTACCTCGCGAAACATGGTGATGCGACATTGGAATAGTTTACATTGAGCGTTGTTGCCAAAAACTTCGTAACAAACACTCTTAGGACGAACTTTAGGTATTAAACGCTGAAATCTATCCGAGTTTTTGGGTTAGGCTCCCGAAACATCGTAATGCAACATGGGAACATTTTCCATGAAACGTTTGACCCAAAGAATCGAAATGAAACATTCTCGGGGCGAACTTTAGGTTTTCAACGCATAAATCTCTATCGGAGTTTTTGGTTTCACCTCCGAAACATGGTGATGCGACATTGGAATAGTTTACATTGAGCGTTGTTGCCAAAAACTCGTAACAAACACTCTTAGGACGAACTTTAGGTATTAAACATTTGAAATCTATCCGAGGGTTTTTTAGTTTAGGCTCGAAACATCGTAATGCAACATGGGAACATTTTCCATGAAACGTTTGACCCAAAGAATCGAAATGAAACATTCTCGGGACGAACTTTAGGTTTTCAACGCATAAATCTATCAGAGTTTTTGGTTTCACCTCCCGAAACATGGTGATGCGACATTGGAATAGTTTACATTGAACGTTGTTGCCAAAAACTCGTAACAAACACTCTTAGGACGAACTTTAGGTATTAGACACTTTTGAAATCTATCAGAGTTTTTTGGGTTTAGATCCGAAAACATCGTAATGGAACATGGGAACAATTTTGCATGAAACGTTTGCGCCAAAGAATCGAAAGAAACATTCTCGGGACGAACTTTAGGTTTTCAACGCATAAATCTATCCGAGTTTTTTGGTTTTCCCTCTCCGAAACATTGTGATGCGACATTGGAATAGTTTACATTAAGCGTTTATGCCAAATCTTTTAAAAAAACACTCTTAGGGCGAACTTTAGGTAAACGCGCAAATCCTTATTTACATGAAGCGTTGAAACAATCGAAATGAAACATTTTTAGGTTTTAGCATTTAGCCGAAACATGGTGATGCGACATTGGGAATAGTTTACATTGAGCGTTGTTGCCAAAACTCGAAACAAACACTCTCGGGACGAACTTTAGGTTTAACGCATAAATCTATCAAGTTTTTTGGTTTCATCTCCCGAAACATCGTAATGCAACATGGAACATTTTCCATGAAACGTTTGACCCAAAATCAAATGAAACATTCTCGGGATGAACTTTAGGTTTTCAGCGCATAAATCTATCAGAGTTTTTTGGTTTCACCTCGAAAACATGGTGATCGCGACATTGGAATAGTTTACATTGAGCGTTGTTGCCAAAAACTAAACAAACACTCTTAGGGACGAACTTTAGGTATTAAGCGCTTTGAAATCTATCAGAGTTTTTGGTTTTAGGCTCCCGAAACATCGTAATGCAACATGGGAACATTTTCCATGAAACGTTTGACCCAAAGAATCGAAATGAAACATTCTCGGGACGAACTTTAGGTTTTCAACGCATAAATCTATCAGAGTTTTTGGTTTCACCTCCCATGGTGAACATGGTGATGCGACATTGGAATAGTTTACATTGAGCGTTGTTGCCAAAAACTCTCGTAACAAACACTCTTAGGACGAACTTTAGGTATTAGACACTTTGAAATCTATCAGGGTTTTTGGTTTAGATCCCGAAACATCGTAATGGAACATGGGAACAATTTTGCATGAAACGTTTGCGCCAAAGAATCGAAAGAAACATTCTCGGGGACGAACTTTAGGTTTTCAACGCATAAATCTATCAGAGTTTTTTGTTTTTCCCTACGAAACATTGTGATGATGCGACATTGGAATAGTTTACATTAAGCGTTTATGCCAAATCTTTTAAAAAAAACCGTCTAGGGGCGAACTTTAGGATTTCAACGCATAAATCCTTCCGATAGTTTTGGTTTTACCTCGCGAAACATGGTGATGCGACATTGGAATAGTTTACATTGAGCGTTGTTGCCAAAAACTCGTAACAAACACTCTTAGGACGAACTTTAGGTATTAAGCGCTGAAATCTATCAGAGTTTTTGGTTAGGCTCCCGAAAACATCGTAATGCAACATGGGAACATTTTCCATGAAACGTTTGACCCAAAGAATCGAAATGAAACATTCTCGGGACGAACTTTAGGTTTTCAACGCATAAATCTATCTATCAGAGTTTTTGTTTTCACCTCCGAAACATGGTGATGCGACATTGGAATAGTTTACATTGAGCGTTGTTGCCAAAAACTCGTAACAAACACTCTTAGGACGAACTTTAGGTATTAAACCGCTGAAAAAATATCAGAGTTTTTTGGTTAGATCCCGAAACATCGTAATGCAACATGGGAACATTTTTGCCATGAAACGCGTTTGACCCAAAATCGAATGAAACATTCTCGGGACGAACTTTAGGTTTTCAACGCATAAATCTATCAGAGTTTTTGGTTTCACCTCCGAAACATGGTGATGCGACATTGGAATAGTTTACATTGAGCGTTGTTGCCAAAAACTTTAACAAACACTCTTAGGACGAACTTTAGGTATTTAAACGAAACATCGAAATCTATCAGAAACATTTTTGGTTTACATTGAAGATTCCCATTTCTGAAATCGTTTTCGTGGTGATGCAAATAGTTTACATTGAGGGCCAACATTTTTAAAGCGCCATCTATCAACGTTTTTCGTTTAAAGAATCGAAATGCAACATGGGAACATTTTCCATGAAACGTTTGACCCAAAGAATCGAAATGAAACATTCTCGGGACGAACTTTAGGTTTTCAACGCATAAATCTATCCGAGTTTTTGGTTTCACCTCCGAAACATGGTGATGCGACATTGGAATAGTTTACATTGAGCGTTGTTGCCAAAAACTCGTAACAAACACTCTTAGGACGAACTTTAGGTATTAGACAACTTTGAAATCTATCAGGTTTTTTGGTTTAGATCCCGAAACATCGTAATGGAACATGGGAACAATTTTGCATGAAACGTTTGCGCCAAAGAATCGAAAGAAACATTCTCGGGACGAAACTTTAGGTTTTCAACGCATAAATCTATCAGAGTTTTTTTGGTTTCACCTCCCGAAACATTGTGATGCGACATTGGAATAGTTTACATTAAGCGTTTATGCCAAAAACTTTTAAAAAACAACTCTTAGGGAACTTTAGGATTTCAACGGTTTTTCATTCCTTCCGATAGTTTTGGGTTTTACCTCGAAAACATGGTGATGCGACATTGGAATAGTTTACATTGAGCGTTGTTGCCAAAAACTCGTAACAAACACTCTTAGGACGAACTTTAGGTATTAAGCGAACTTTGAAAATCTATCAGAGTTTTTTTGGTTAGGCTCGAAACATCGTAATGCAACATGGGAACATTTTCCATGAAACGTTTGACCCAAAGAATCGAAATGAAACATTCTCGGGGGACGAACTTTAGGTTTTCAACGCATAAATCTATCAGAGTTTTTTTTGGTTTCACCTCCGAAACATGGTGATGCGACATTGGAATAGTTTACATTGAACGTTGTTGCCAAAAACTCGTAACAAACACTCTTAGGACGAACTTTAGGTATTAGACATTGAAATCTATCCGAGTTTTTCAGTTTAGATCCCGAAACATCGTAATGGAACATGGGAACATTTTCCATGAAACGTTTGACCCAAAGAATCGTAATGAAACATTCTCGGGACGAACTTTAGGTTTTCAACGCATAAATCTATCCGAGTTTTTTGGTTTCACCTCCCGAAACATGGTGATGCGACATTGGAATAGTTTACATTGAGCGTTGTTGCCAAAAACTCGAACTTTAGGATTTCAACACATAAATCTTTAGGACGAACTTTTTAGGTTTTACCTCGCGAAACATGGTGATGCGACATTGGAATAGTTTACATTGAGCGTTGTTGCCAAAAACTCGTAACAAACACTCTTAGGGCGAACTTTAGGTATTAAATTTTGAAATCTATCAGAGTTTTTGGTTAGGCTCGAAACATCGTAATGCAACATGGGAACATTTTCCATGAAACGTTTGACCCAAAGAATCGAAATGAAACATTCTCGGGACGAACTTTAGGTTTTCAACGCATAAATCTATCCGAGTTTTTTGGTTTCACCTCCGAAACATGGTGATGCGACATTGGAATAGTTTACATTGAGCGTTGTTGCCAAAAACTCGTAACAAACACTCTTAGGACGAACTTTAGGTATTAGACAACTGAAATCTATCTATCAGAGTTTTTGGTTTAGATCCGAAACATCGTAATGGAACATGGGAACAATTTTGCATGAAACGTTTGCGCCAAAGAATCGAAAGAAACATTCTCGGGGACGAACTTTAGGTTTTCAACGCATAAATCTATCAGAGTTTTTGGTTTTCCCTACCAAAACATTGTGATGCAGCATTGGAATAGTTTACATTAAACGTTTATGCCAAATCTTTTAAAAAAACCGTCTAGGGGCGAACTTTAGGATTTCAACGCATAAATCCTTCCGATAGTTTTGGTTTTACCTCGCGAAACATGGTGATGCGACATTGGAATAGTTTACATTGAGCGTTGTTGCCAAAAACTCGTAACAAACACTCTTAGGGCGAACTTTAGGTATTAAGCGCTGAAATCTAAGCTGAAATCTATCAGAGTTTTTTGGTTAGGCTCGAAACATCGTAATGCAACATGGGAACATTTTCCATGAAACGCGTTTGACCCAAAGAATCGAAATGAAACATTCTCGGGGGACGAACTTTAGGTTTTCAACGCATAAATCTATCCGAGTTTTTTGGTTTCACCTCCGAAACATGGTGATGCGACATTGGAATAGTTTACATTGAGCGTTGTTGCCAAAAACTCGTAACAAACACTCTTAGGGCCGAACTTTAGGTATTAAACATTTGAAATCTATCAGGTTTTTCGGTTTAGCTCCCGAAACATCGTAATGCAACATGGGAACATTTTCCATGAAACGTTTGACCCAAGAATCGAAATGAAACATTCTCGGGACGAACTTTAGGTTTTCAGCGCATAAATCTATCAGCGTTTTTGGTTTCACCTCCCGAAACATGGTGATGCGACATTGGAATAGTTTACATTGAGCGTTGTTGCCAAAAACTTTAACAAACACTCTTAGGACGAACTTTAGGTTTCAACGCTGAAATCTATCAGAGTTTTTTGGTTTAGATCTCGAAAAACATCGTAATGGAACATGGGAACAATTTTGCATGAAACGTTTGTTGCAAAAAATCGAAAAAACATTCTCGGGACGAACTTTAGGTTTTCAGCGCATAAAATCTATCAGAGTTTTTGGTTTTCCCTCCGAAAAACATTGTGATGCAACATTGGAATAGTTTACATTAAGCGTTTATGCCAAATCTTTTAAAAAACCGTCTAGGGGCGAACTTTAGGATTTCAACGCATAAATCCTTCTGATTTCAGTTCTTCCGAGTTTTTGGTTTTCTCCGAAACATGGTGATGCGACATTGGAATAGTTTACATTGAACGTTGTTGCCAAAAACTCGTAACAAACACTCTTAGGACGAACTTTAGGTATTAAGCGCTGAAATCTATCCGAGTTTTTCGGTTAGGCTCCCGAAACATCGTAATGCAACATGGGAACATTTTCCATGAAACGTTTGACCCAAAGAATCGAAATGAAACATTCTCGGGACGAACTTTAGGTTTTCAACGCATAAATCTATCCGAGTTTTTTGGTTTCACCTCCGAAACATGGTGATGCGACATTGGAATAGTTTACATTGAACGTTGTTGCCAAAAACTCGTAACAAACACTCTTAGGACGAACTTTAGGTATTAGACACTGAAATCTATCCGAGTTTTTCAGTTTAGATCCCGAAACATCGTAATGGAACATGGGAACAATTTTGCATGAAACGTTTGCGCCAAAGAATCGAAAGAAACATTCTCGGGACGAACTTTAGGTTTTCAACGCATAAATCTATCCGAGTTTTTTGGTTTTCCCTACCGAAACATTGTGATGCAGCATTGGAATAGTTTACATTAAACGTTTATGCCAAATCTTTTAAAAAAACCGTCTAGGGACGAACTTTAGGATTTCAACGCATAAATCCTTCCGATAGTTTTGGTTTTACCTCGCGAAACATGGTGATGCGACATTGGAATAGTTTACATTGAACGTTGTTGCCAAAAACTCGTAACAAACACTCTTAGGACGAACTTTAGGTATTAAACGGTGAAATCTATCCGAGTTTTTCGGTTAGGCTCCCGAAACATCGTAATGCAACATGGGAACATTTTCCATGAAACGTTTGACAAAGAATCGAAATGAAACATTCTCGGGAAACATTCTCGGGAAATGAACTTTAGGTTTTCAACTTTAGGCAAATCGCATAAATCTATCCGAGTTTTTGGTTTCACCTCCCAAAAAAAACATGGTGATGCGACATTGGAATAGTTTACATTGAGCGTTGTTGCCGGCTCAGTGCCGTCTACATGCATTCGGGGAAAATAACGAAAGAGTCATAACATAAAAAAAGTCGAGGCGACGGCGGCAAGTTCCCATGATCACGGCTCCTCCTTGACCATCACGCCTCGCGCCATGGTTACCCGAAAGATAAGTAAGGGTGAGTAACGAATTACTCAAGTAAGAATCCCCAACCGGTACAATCGATGCACATGGTCATCTAGATGAGTGTATGCAAGCTATGAATATAAACACGAGAATAGAGCACATAGCTTAAGTCCACACTTGGACCTCGGATGCCAACTCGGGGTCTTAGTCCTAAATAATCCACACCACACAATCGCCCTATCGAGAACCAAGTCTCGGCCTCGGCTGTTTCTTTATCGATCTGAAAGGTGCACTAGCTCAAGATCCCGAGAGCTCTCGGTCGTGCTGTAATGGCGTAAGCATGCACCGCGTGCTCTGCAGAACTATGGGGTGCCGGGTCTAGTGGCAAATTTGCCCATGTCCATCCACCACGCCTAACTAAATCTGGATCGGTGTCACCGACATAGGGTGTGAGACACGGACACGTGAACTATGTCGGCTGAACCACCGCACCGAGGCTAAGGAACCGTCGTGGTAGGCTTACACCGAGAAGCGGTCCTTGCCCTAACAGGTGGCAATCAAGGGCTACGGCCGAACACGCCGAGGCGTGCCGATCGTCGAGGACAAGGCAATGCCAAGTCATCATCCCGACCGTTGGGGCATTTAACGATCTGCCACCCTCACCCAAGATTGCGGGGCCTCTCGGTCGGGTTAGCTAAACCCTAACGGGGTCGAGGGACGAGAATCGTCTCGACGTCCACGCCATGGATGCAAGATACTTTATGCATCGAGCCCCGATGATGCTACCTACCTACACTTTAACCTATCATATCAATAACATACAATCCAATACAATCCAAAACGTGCTCATGAGATACAACGAACCTAGCATGGTACTCTGAAGCAAGAAGAGATATGGCATGCTAGAAACGGAACAACCTAGCATGGGCTAACATGAGAGAACAACATACGAAGTCATGCTAGTCGAATTGAGCGCAGCACCTAAACTATACATGCGATAATCACCAACAAACATACAAACAACAATCACATAGAACATCGCGAGGTCCACACAACTCCGGTAAGAGATCCTTACAGCCGGGAGGCAACTACACACAAAAATCCTAAGCTGCGATCGATCCAGGCATTACTAACGAGAACCTAACAAACACAATAATAATCACAATCCATAGGCCTAAACATAATAAAATAAACAAGGCTTGGCTCGGGAGCAACTCACGCGCGCGGTGACCGACACGCGGACGAGGCGACGACAGATGGCGAGGCGGCTGCGGCGCTGGCGCGATGGCGCGATGGGGCGGCGGTGTATTCGGCGCGTTAACGCGAGCGCGCAGTGGCGGCAGAGCTGGCGCGCACGCGCGCACGTGACAGCCCGCCGGCGCGCGCGCGCCTGGCAAGCCAAAAGTGGAAGTGGACGGACACGCGCAGCGCCTTCGCGCGACAACGCGCGCGGCCGGCCGACGCAGCGTCTCGACGCGCGATTCTCTCTTCTGCGCGAGGCTCGGCAGGCGCATCTTTGAAATTTGCGAACGAGGCCGCTCTGGCGTCATTGGCCGCGCGATCTGGCTGCTCGAGCGCTCGGCTGAGCGTCTTGAAATTTCTTTGGCGACAGCCGCTCGATGGCACTGCAGGGCGATGGAGCTGGGCGACTCGGGCGATCTGGGCTTCTTCTTTGGGCGTCTGGGCGGCTGGGCTTCTTCTTTGGGCGAGATCTGGGCATCTTTGGGCGACTGCTACAAACACACACACACACAAGCTCTTCTCCTTACCTTCGGCCAACAAGAACACCCAATCGAGAAGATGAAAAGGATGAAGACTTACCCTAATGATGATGAACGATCCAAGGGAGCTGCAAGGATGAAGAATCGGCAAGGAGAGCTTGGGAGAAAGCTTGGGCGCCACAACTCTTTTGGAGAAGAAAACACAACAAACCTAATTTCTATTTCATTTAACCAAATGCACCAAACACCAAAGATCCAAGGTTAACTAAGATGTGATGCGAAAAGAGCAACAAGAGCACCTAATGGCTCAATTGGCACACATCTCTACAAGCTTCCCAGAGACCGGGTTCAAACCCCATTTGCAAGACAAATACCTTTAATTTTACTTTTGCATCTACCCATGCTCAAACCAAACCACAAAGCCTCAAAACCTTCATAAAACCATCCAATAATTTTAGCAATCTGAAAAAGATATAAACGGCCTACGACGGCCCGACCAAATTACTAAAATACCCCTAGGGCATACCTGAAGATCGGGCGAAAAACTCGGGCGTTTCACGAATAGTTTACATTGAGCGTTTATGCCAAATCTTTTAAAAAATCAGTCTAGGGACGAACTTTAGGATTTCAACGGATAAATCTTTCCGATAGTTTTGGTTTTACCTCGCGAAACATGGTGTTGCGACATTGGAATACTTTACATTGAACGTTGTTGCCAAAAACTCGTAACAAACACTCTTAGGACGAACTTTAGGTATTAAGTGGCTGAAATCTATCCGAGTTTTTCGTTTAGGCTCCCGAAACATCGTAATGCAACATGGGAACATTTTCCATGAAACGTTTGACCCAAAGAATCGAAATGAAACATTCTCGGGACGAACTTTAGGTTTTCAACGCATAAATCTATCCGAGTTTTTTGGTTTCACCTCCCGAAACATGGTGATGCGACATTGGAATAGTTTACATTGAACGTTGTTGCCAAAAACTCGTAACAAACACTCTTAGGACGAACTTTAGGTATTAGACACTGAAATCTATCCAAGTTTTTCAGTTTAGATCCCAAAACATCGTAATGGAACATGGGAACAATTTTGCATGAAACGTTTGCGCCAAAGAATCGAAAGAAACATTCTCGGGACGAACTTTAGGTTTTCAACGCATAAATCTATCCGAGTTTTTTGGTTTCACCTCCCGAAACATGGTGATGCGACATTGGAATAGTTTACATTGAACGTTGTTGCCAAAAACTCGTAACAAACATTCTTAGGACGAACTTTAGGTATTAAGCGCTGAAATCTATCCGAGTTTTTCGGTTAGGCTCCCGAAACATCGTAATGCAACATGGGAACATTTTCCATGATACGTTTTATAACGGCCGGATTTTAGTTAAATTAAAATAAGGATTAGAAGATGATTTTGGAGGACTCGAACCCTCGGCCTCAAAGAGAGATGGGAGTTTGGAATTAATTAAGGAAAATAAATGAGTCAACTTGGGTTTGAAGGAGGAAAGCCTAGGGAAGGGAATTTAGGATTTCCAAGCTTATTTAATTTGAGGAAGAAAGAAAAAAAAAAAAAAAAAACACTCTCTCTCTCGCAAAAACCCTAACCCTCTGCGCCAACACCCACGCCGCACCGAGCCATCGCCGCCCGCATCAGCGTCGCGTCGGCGCGACTTGCCGCGTCGCGACCAGTGCGCCCAACGCACCACACCCGCATCGCCTCTGTCCGCGCCTGCAGCGACGACAAAGCGCCAGGGTGCGTCGCTCGCTCGCTCGCGCGCCGTCAAGGCGTGTCACTCGTTCACGCGCGCCCGGCCTCGCCGCCCAGTGTCGCCGCGCAGACTGCCGCCATCCAGACGCGCTTGATAATACGCGCGCGCCAGTATCCAGCGCCCTGCTACTCCAGCCGAGCCCGCTCGCGCGCTTACTCGATTGGCGAGGAAGGGTGTTGATTTCGTTTGGGATAGGAAGTGCGATGAGAGTTTTGCTAAGCTAAAGAGCGGTTTGACGCGTCTGCCGGTGTTGGCGATTCCGAGGCCCTGGGGTTTCGTGGTGTCTGATGATGCCAAGAAGTTTGGGTTGGGTTGCGTTTTGATGCAACACGGTAAGGTGATAGCATACGCTTCGCAATGATTGAAACCGCTTGGCGAATTACCCGACTCATGACATGGAGTTGGCGTGGTCGCTCTTTGCACTTAAGATTTGGAGGCACTACTTGTATGGGGAAAAGATTCAGATTTTCTCGGATCACCAAAGCCTCAAGTATTTCTTCACTCGAAGGACTGAACATGAGGCGGAGGAGGTGGCTGGAACTCGTGAAGGATTACGATCGTGAGATATTGTATCACCACGGAAGGCAAATGTTGTGGCGGATGCACTAAGTAGGAAGACCTCGCATCTAGCAACGTTGGCAAATCCCAAAAGTATCATAAGGAAAGACCTCGAGAGCGCGTAGTAGCGATGTTGTTGGGGATGTTACCGCGGTAGTAGCACGGTGACCATCCAACCTTCGATAAGGCAAAGGATTATTGACGGCCAATTGGATGATCCTAAGTTGAAAAAGTTGTATGAGAGGGTCCAGTGATGGTGACTTCGATTTTGAGATATATGCGGATGGTGGCTTGCGATATAAGGGACGGCTATGTGTCCCAAACCGATGCCTGCGTGATTCGTTCGGAATTGTTGGCCGAGGCTCACACCTCGCCTTTTGCATGGCACCCGGAGGTAACAAGATGTACCAAGATCTTAAGCGGACTTTTTGGTGGATGGGGATGAAGAGAGAGATTGCCCGGTTTGTCGATCGGTGTCTCACTTGTCGGCAAGTGAAGGCGCCTAGGCGGCTCAGCGAGGTTCTTTGCGATCGCTCGGTGCCACAAAGTGGAAGTGGGAGGAAATTACCATGGATTTTATCTCGGGTTTGCCCAGACTCCTAGAGGATATGCACAGATTTGGGTGGTCGTTGATAGGTTGACTAAGTGTGCCCACTTCATTCCGAGCAGGATAAATTACACCGTAGAGCGATGGCACAGTGCTTCCTTGAGCGAATAGTGAGGTATCACGGAGTGCCGATTAAAATTATCTCCGACCGGGATTCCCGGTTTACATCACGCAGTTTTGGAAGGCCCTTCAGCGAGCTTGAGCACAGTGCGGCTACAAAGACGACCTTCCACCCACGTGATCGATGGCGGTGGCGGGTAAACCCAGATCTTAGAGGATATGTTGCGAGCTGCGTGTTGGATTTCCACAGCGATTGGGACCAATACTTGTATTTGATGGAGTTCGCCTACAACAATAGTTTTCTATCAACCATTCGAGATGGCACCGTTTGAAGCGTTGTATGGCAAGCGCTGCGCAGATCCCCATATTCAGGGAAGAGGTTGAGACGAGCGGTATTGGGTCGAGAGTTGCTTGATTGACCAATGAGGCTGTCCGAGAAGATTAGGGCTCGTATCTTTGACCGCCCGAGCAGCGGGAAGAGCTACGCCGATGTCGACGTAGAGAGTTGGAGTTTGAGATTGGCGGCAAAGACGTGTTCCTTAAGGTTGCTCCGTCGCGGGAGTTCGAGGTTTGGTAGGAAGGGAAGCCGAGCCCGGTGTTTGTCGGACCATTCGAGATCCTCGAGAGGATCGGAGCCGTAGCTACTGGGTTAGCATTGCCGCCACCCTTGGCTGCGATGCATAGTGTGTTCCATGTTTCGATGCTCGCCAAGATGTGGTCGACCTTCTTCGCATGTCATAGATTTCGAGCCTTTGCAACTAAACCATGACTCGAGCTTTGAGGAAAAACCATAAAGATCTTAGCATTTGAGAAAAGATTTTGAGGAACCGGGCAATTGACCTAGTGAAAGTGCGATGGCGGAATCAAGGAGTTGAGGAAGCTACCGGGAGTTGGAAGGGAGATGAGGAGATGTTACCCGTGAGTTGTTTTAGGAATAATGACTTAGGGACTAAGTCTTCTAAGGAGGAGTATTGTAACACCGGATTTTAGTTAAATTAAAATAAGGATTAGAAGATGATTTTGGAGGACTCGAACCCTCGGCCTCAAAGAGAGATGGGAGTTTGGAATTAATTAAGGAAAATAAATGAGTCAACTTGGGTTTGAAGGAGGAAGCCTAGGGAAGGGAATTTAGGATTTCCAAGCTTATTTAATTTGAGGAAGAAAGAAAAAAAAAAAAAGAAAACACTCTCTCTCTCTTAAAAACCTAACCCTCTCTGCCAACACCCACGCCGCACCGAGCCATCGCCCGCCCAGCGCGTCGGCGGCCAACCCCCGCGCCGCAAAGACTGCGCGTGCGCCCAGCGCACCACCCGCATCGCCTGCCGGCCGCGCCTGCAGCGACAAGACCAGCGCCAGATCTGCGTCGCTCGCTCGCTGCTGCGCGCCGTCGGGCCGTGTCACTCGTTCGCGCGCCCGGCCTGCGCCGCCCGCAGTCGCCGCGCCGCTGCTGCGCCATCCAGACGCTTTGATGAGCGCGCGCGCGCGCGGCGCCAGCGCCCTGCTACTCCAGCCGAGCCCGCTTCGCCCGCGCCGGTGTCATTCCGCCGCGCGACGCCCGCTCGGCACCCAAAGACTGCGCTGCGTCCATGACGCCCGGCCACGCCGACCGCGCGTCTGCAGACCGTCTTCGCCGAGGCCCACGCGCCTCGCCCTTTGCACCAGCGCACCGCGCCCAGCGCCCTGCGCTGCTGCGCCCAAGAATAAGCGCCCCGGCGATCGATCGCCGCCATGGCGACACGCCCTCCGCGCGCACACTGCTCACTACGCCGCCTTGCCGCCGAGCACGGTGCCTTCTCGGTTGGTTGTCGGGTTCGCTTAGAAGCTCAAGAGTCATCCGTGATCGTTGGATCTATTCACTCGGTAAGGATTTCTTACGGGGTTGTGTGGACCTGCGAATACTTGATAGCATGCTATGTGTTGTGTATGTATGAAATCGCTAGTGGATAGGTTGCTTGTTCCTTCTTGTTTTCGGATGGTTTTGCGCTTGTGATTCTTGATATATCCTGTTAGTTTCATGCTAGGGGTTAAATTGTCTCGGCATAACCGTGAACACGTTATCTGTTAATGCCATGCTAGAAATTGGCGGTGATGTATAGTGTAAGAGATTGTAGGGGTAACTAGTGCGTCCCCGCTCGGGTAAGACCCCGATGGACATCCGGAGGTGTAAGACCCGATGGGCATCCTAGGTGTATAAGTCCCGATGGGCATCACCGAGTTGGAGGTGTAAGACCCGATGGGCATCCTAGGTGTATAAGTCCCCGATGGGCATCACCGAGTGGGAGGTGTAAGACCCGATGGGCATCCTAGGTGTATAAGTCCCGATGGGCATCACCGAGTGGGAGGTGTAAGACCCAGATGGGCATCCTAGGTGTATAAGTCCCAGATGGGCATCAACGAGTTGGAGGTGTAAGACCCGATGGGCATCCTAGGTGTATAAGTCCCCGATGGGCATCACCGAGTGGGAGGTGTAAGACCCGATGGGCATCCTAGGTGTATAAGTCCCCGATGGGCATCACCGAGTGGGAGGTGTAAGACCCGATGGGCATCCTAGGTGTATAAGTCCCCGATGGGCATCACCGAGTTGGAGGTGTAAGACCCGATGGGCATCCTAGGTGTATAAGTCCCCGGAGGGCAACACTGAGTTCTAGGTTGTGTAAGCCTCGAATAGGCAAGCCCAAGAGTGACGTTCATTAACCCATCTGTTGGCTCTGAGTCTTTGCATGGTTGCATGTCCGTGTGCTAAATGATATGTTTTAAGTATTGTACCCCGGTTGGGGATTCTTCTTGAGTAACTCGTTGCTCACCCTTATTTTCTGTGGTTTTCCACGGGTAACTTGGGACATCGGCGGGATGGCTAGGAGGAGGCTTCTTGGATGATCATGGATAGTGACTGGGATGCATATTCTTTTATTGTTTTCTTATGATTTAGCATGTAGTGGGACTTGAGTCCCTAGGAAAAGTACTCAAAACCTATTTTATGTTTCTCGTACCATTTCCCTTGATTTATTTTTAAAAAGAATCGATCAGTCATCTACTGTCTATTTTTAAATGGAATTATATTTTCTTTGTTTTGAATGTACTTACCTCAAGGATTTAAATTTCAAACTCAATGACGTTTTACATTCCTAGACATGCATGCTAAGTAAGGACCTAGGTTAGAGACCGTTTCTTTTGGGTCGGGTCTTTACTGATTGGTATCGAGCCCGAGTTATAGGTTACTGTGAGACCGACTGCGCTTGTAGGTTGTTTTCCATGATCATCAGTAACCGCCACCATCGGTATGTCCGAAAGTTTAAGGTTAAGGGTTAAGAATTACAATACCATTTGCACCTTGCATGTATATGACTTGTTGTTGAGGAGCGAGAAAAACAGTTCGACTCATTGTTCGTTTGAGTGTAGATTGTCGTTATGCGATCACTCGTAGAGGCGGGGAGGCTCAAGGCCGACCAGGCCAGGGCATTCGTGATTGATTCCGACACGGGAGGGACGTCGTCCCAAGCCGATCTTGATGTTAGGCCGCCTGAGCCCTTCTCATGTGTTGCCCTTGGTGAGGGCGTGGAGGCAACTTCACCTCGAGAGGTTTGCCGGGAGTTGCTTTTGTGGAGTCCATGAGGGCTCTTATGGTTGGAGTTCTTTGTCGACCAGAGCCGAGCAGAGGGGCGAGACGCAGCTCATTAGCCGCACACCGGAGGAGGAGTCTCGGATTCGGATAGAGCGGTGACCGAGTTAGTTCAAAGAGAGGACCGCCACCGCCCGATCTGCTTGACTCAGCGAGAGCCAATTGTGAACGAGGCCGTTGTGGCGGAAGGTGCTTGAGGATTTGGGCAAGTGGCTAAAAGATTTCGTCAAATGGAAGCCGGAGAAGTTTAGTGCCCCGGGAACCACCGGTGGCGGCCAGTGGATTGCCGAACTAGAGTATACTTTTATGGTAATGGCTTGTCTGAGGTGCGGCCAGAGCTCGATGTGCAAACTCATGCGTTAGCTGGAATAGCTAAGTGGTGGTGGGATTCCACCTTGAGTGAGAGACCGGTGGGTCTCCCCACCACCACAGGAATTCTTCAAGGCCGAGTTCAAGGCAAAATTTATTAGTGAAGAAGCCCAAGAAAAGATGATCGAGCTGTTTTGAACCTTAAGCGGTCCACCCAATCGAGGTGTATGAGAGGAAGTTTTGGAATATGGGTACTTCGCATGCGCATTGATTGCTACTCCGAGTGAAGATCGGGAAGTTTATTGCGGTGCGAGGCGGGAGTGTCTCGGGATGTTAGGCACGAGCCCCGAGACTTTTGCCAAGGCGGTCGGATTTGGCAACTATATATGATGGAAAGTATCCTCCAGCGGTGGTTAGTCTTGTGGTGCGAGAAGGCCCCGTGTACTCGGGTCGAAGCGTAAGTTTGACGCAGTGGTAATGGTCGGGAGGCGGTCGGCGCCGTCAGTACTTATCATGGCGAGAGACCAAAGACAGGATCGTGAATCGCGATCGGCCTCGCCAGCGAGCGTAGGGAGGCCGCCACCGTATTGTAGACCCCGTGGTAAACAACATTGGGGGCCTTGTGGTGGTAACCCTAGAGCTTGCTATAAGCGTGGTAAGGAGGGACATCGGGCCCTGGCATTGCAACGAGAAGGCGGTGGTGGCACAAACAAAGACAAAGAAGAGGAAGAGTATATGCTACGACCCGCCAGAGGCTGAGAGAGCCGGACCGCGATGGCGCGTGTGCGCTCCTAGTTCTTGATCACCTCGCCTTTGTGTTGTTTGATTCGGGTTCCACCCATTCTTTTGTTTCTCTTTGTGCTTTTTGAGCATGCTTGCATGAATTTAGAGCCTCTAGGTTTTGAGTTATCTGTCGCTACTCCCTGGGAACTAGTATCTTTGGCTAGCTGTAGAGTAAGGGATGGTCGGATCACGGTGTCAGGCCAGGACTCTGCGAGTTACCCTCATAGTGTTAGTTATGAGCGGTTTTGATGTGATCCTCGGCATGGATTGGTTAGGCGATAACCACGCTATGATTGACTGTCGTTGTAAGGAGGTGGTGTTCGGGCCGCCAGTGCAGTAGCCTAGCTTTAAATTTCGGGGGCACCCAGTGGGGTGTGTCCGCCGGTGATTCGGCGATTAAAGCTCACCGTTTGTTAGCTCGAGGAGCTTGGGGTTTCTTAGCTAAGTTGACCGGCGAGAACGTGACCGGATATCTGTCGGCGGTGCCCCATAGTGCAAGAGTTTGCGGATGTTTTTCTGAGGAGTTGCTCGGCTGCCGCCCAGAGAGAGGTGGATTTCTCAATAGAGCTTGAGCCGGGACTCGCCCTATCTCGAAAGCTCCTTATCGCATGGCGCCAGCAGAGCCGAAAGAGTTAAAAGCATACACGCAGGAGTTGCTTGACAGAGGATTTATTAGGCCGAGTGTGTGTGTCTCGTGGGAGCACCGTCTTTGTTTGTTAAGAAAAAGGATGGCTCGATGCGTCTATGCATCGATTACGAGGAACCGAACAAGGTAACCATTAAGAACAAGTATCCGCCGCCTCGTATCGATGACTGTTTGACCACTCCGGGAGCTTGTGTGTTTTCGAAGATTGACTTGAGGTCGGGCTACCACCGATTGAGAATTCGGGATGCGAGATATTCCCAAGACAAATTGTTTGTGTCGAGGTATGGGCATTATGAGTTCGTAGTCATGTCTTTCGGACCGATGAACGCCCCACCGCATTCATGGACATGATGGACAGAGTGTTCAAGGCGTTCTTGGACCGCTTTGTCATCGTGTTCATAGACGACATTCTTGTGTACTCCAAGTCTAAGGAGGACCATGCCTCGCACCTAAGACAGATTTTGGCGGCCTTGCGCGAGAACAAGCTCTATCACGAAGTTCTCAAAGTGTGACTTTGGCTCGAGGAGGTAGCTTTTCGGGACACGTTGTGTCTAAGGAGGGAGTGGTCATGGACCCTTCGAAGGTAGAGGCCGTTAGTTCGTGGGCGGACCGACGACGGTATGTCGGAGATTCGTAGCTTTACGGGTTTGGCGGATATTACCGACGCCGTTCAAAATTTTTCCGCTATAGCCGCCCCGCTTACTCGATTGACGAGGAAGGGTGTTGATTTCGTTTGGGATAGGAAGTGCGATGAGAGTTTTGCTAAGCTAAAGAGCGCTTTGACGTCTGCCTCGTGTTGGCGATTCGGAGGGAACCGGGGTTTCGTGGTGTACTGATGATGCCAAAGAAGTTTGGGTTGGGTTGCGTTTTGATGCAACACGGTAAGGTGATAGCATACGCTTCGTGCGATTGAAACCGCACGACAGCGAGATTACCCGACTCATGACATGGAGTTGGCGGCCGATCGTCTTTGCACTTAAGATTTGGAGGCACTACTTGTATGGGGAAAAGATTCAGATTTTCTCGGATCACCAAAGCCTCAAGTATTTCTTCACTCGGAAGGACTGAACATGAGGCGAGAGAGGTGGTGGAACTCGTGAAGGATTACGATTTGTGAGATATTGTATCACCACAGAAAGGCAAATGTTGTGGCGGATGCACTAAGTAGGAAGACCTCGCATCTAGCAACGTTGGCAAATCCCAAAAGTATCATAAGGAAAGACCTCGAGAGAGCGTATAGCGATGTTGTTGGGGATGTTACCGCCAGGTAGCATACGGTGACCATCCAAATTTCTCTCGATAAGGCAAAGGATTATTGACGGCCAATTGGATGATCCTAAGTTGAAAAAGTTGTATGAGAGGTCGGTGATGGTGACTTCGATTTTGAGATATATGCGAGATGGTGGCTTGCGATATAAGGGACGGCTATGTGTCCCACCGATCTGCCGTGTTCGTTCGAATTGTTGATCGAGGCTCACACCTCGCCTTTTGCATGGCACCCGAGAGGTAACAAGATGTACCAAGATCTTAAGCGGACTTTTGGTGGATGGGGATGAAGAGAGAGATTGCCCGGTTTGTCGATCGGTGTCTCACTTGTCGGCAAGTGAAGGCGCCTAAGCGTAAAACCAAAGAGGGTTCTTTGCGATCGCTCGAGTGCCACAGGTGGAAGTGGGAGGAAATTACCATGGATTTTATCTCGGGTTTGCCCAGGACTCCTAGAGGATATGCACGCAGATTTGGGTGGTCGTTGATAGGTTGACTAAGTGTGCCCACTTCATTCCAGTGCGGGATAAATTACACCGTGAGAGCGATGGGGCACAAATTGTTCCTTGAGCGATATAGTGAGGTATCACGGAGTGCCGCTTAAAATTATCTCCGACCGGATTCCCGGTTTACATCACGGTTTTGGAAGGCCCTTCAGCGAGCTTGGGCACAGTGCGCCTCAAAGATACCTGACCTTCCACCCGCAGGTGATGGCGGACCGAGCGGGTAAACCGGATCTTAGAGGATATGTTGCGAGCTGCGTGTTGGATTTCCACGGCGATTGGGACCAAGATTTGTATTTGATGGAGTTCGCCTACAACAATAGTTTTCAACAACCATTCGAGATGGCACCGTTTGAAGCGTTGTATGGCAAGCGCAGCTGCAGATCCCAAGATTCAGGAAGAGGTTGAAACGGCGGTATTGGGTCGAGTTGCTTCAGTTGACCAATGAGGTCATCCCGTAAGATTAGGGCTCAGTATCTTGTTGACGCCCGCAGCGGCGGGAAGAGCTACGCCGATGTCGACGTAGAGAGTTGGAGTTTGAGATTGGCGGCCGTGTTCCTTAAGGTTGCTCCGATCGTGGAGTTACGAGGTTTGGTAGGAAGGGAAAGCCGAGCCCGAGTTTGTCGGACCATTCGAGATCCTCGAGAGGATCGGAGCCGTAGCTTACACGGTTAGCATTGCCGCCACCTTGGCTGCGAGTGCATAGTGTGTTCCATGTTTCGATGCTCCGCCAAGATATGTGGTCGACCCTTCGCATGTCATAGATTTCGAGCCTTTGCAACTAAACCATGACTGAGCTTTGAGGAAAAACCCATAAAGATCTTAGCATTTGAGAAAAAGATTTTGAGGAACCGGCAATTGACCTAGTGAAAGTGCGATGGCGGAATCAAGGAGTTGAGGAAGCTACCCGGGAGTTGGAAGGGGAGATGAGGAGATGTTACCCAGAGTTGTTTTAGGAGCAATGACTTAGGGACTAAGTCTTCTAAGGAGGGAGTATTGTAACAGCCCGGATTTTAGTTAAATTAAAATAAGGATTAGAAGATGATTTTGGAGGACTCGAACCCTCGGCCTCAAAGAGAGATGGGAGTTTGGAATTAATTAAGGAAAATAAATGAGTCAACTTGGGTTTGAAGGAGGGAAGCCTAGGGAAGGGAATTTAGGATTTCCAAGCTTATTTAATTTGAGGAAGAAAGAAAAAAAAAAAAAAAACTCTCTCTCTCGCAAAAACCCTAACCCTCTCGCCAACACCCACGCCGCACCGAGCCATCGCCGCCCGCATCGTGCCGAGCGACCACCCGCCTGTCGTCAGCGCGACTGCGGCGCCCAGCAAGACCACCCGCATCGCTCTGTCTGGCCACGCCTGCGACGCAACACCAGCGCCAGATGCGTCGCTCGCTCGCTGCTGCGCCCGTCGGCGTGTCACTCGTTCGCGCGCCAGCCTCGCCGCCAGTCGCCCGCGCGCCGCCGCCATCCAGACGCCTTGATAGCGCGCGCGCCGGCGCTCCAGCGCCCTGCTACTCCAGCGAGCCCCTGGCGCCGCGCGGGTGTCATTCCGCGACGCGACGCCCGCTCGGCACCCAAGACTGCCTGCGTCCGCACGCCAGCACGCCGACCGCGTCTGCACGACCGTACTGCCGAGGGCCACGCGCCTCGCCCTTGCACCACGCGCACCGCGCCCAGCGCCTGCTCTTGCGCTGCCGCCAAGCGCAGCCCAGCCGATCGACCGCCGCAAGCGCAGCACGCCGCGCCACTCCGCGCGCCACTGCTCGCACGCCTGCCTTGCCGAGCCTGGTGCCTTCTCGGTTGGTTGTCGGGTTCGCTTAGAAGCTCAAGAGTCATCCGTGATCGTTGGATCTATTCACTCGGTAAGGATTTCTTACCGGGTTTGTGGGACCTGCGAATACTTGATAGCATGCTATGTGTTGTGTATGTATGAAACTCGCTAGTGGATAGGTTGCTTGTTCCTTCTTGTTTTCGATGGTTTTGCGCTTGTGATTCTTGATATATCCCGTTAGTTTCATGCTAGGGGTTAAATTGTCTCGGCATAACCGTGAACACGTTATCCTGTTAATGCCATGCTAGAAATTGGCGGTGATGTATAGTGTAAGAGATTGTAGGGGTAACTAGTGCGTCCCGCTCGGGTAAGACCCCGATGGACATCCGGAGGTGTAAGACCCGATGGGCATCCTAGGTGTATAAGTCCCCGATGGGCATCACCGAGTTGGAGGTGTAAGACCCGATGGGCATCCTAGGTGTATAAGTCCCCGATGGGCATCACCGAGTGGGAGGTGTAAGACCCGATGGGCATCCTAGGTGTATAAGTCCCCGATGGGCATCACCGAGTGGGAGGTGTAAGACCCGATGGGCATCCTAGGTGTATAAGTCCCTCGATGGGCATCACCGAGTTGGAGGTGTAAGACCCGATGGGCATCCTAGGTGTATAAGTCCCAGATGGGCATCACCGAGTGGGAGGTGTAAGACCCGATGGGCATCCTAGGTGTATAAGTCCCCGATGGGCATCACCGAGTGGGAGGTGTAAGACCCGATGGGCATCCTAGGTGTATAAGTCCCCGATGGGCATCACCGAGTTGGAGGTGTAAGACCACGATGGGCATCCTAGGTGTATAAGTCCCCGAAGGGCAACACTGAAGTTCTAGGTTGTGTAAGCCTCGAATAGGCAAGCCCAAGAGTGACGTTCTGTTAACCCATCCGTTGGCTCTGAGTCTTTGCATGGTTGCATGTCCGTGTGCTAAATGATATGTTTTCGTATTGTACCCTGGTTGGGGATTCTTACCGAGTAACTCGTTGCTCACCCTTATTTTCTCTGTGGTTTTCCACCGGTAACTTGGGACATCGGCGGGATGGCTAGGAGGAGGTCTTTGGATGATCATGGATAGCCGACTCTGGGATGCATATTCTTTTATTGTTTTCTTATGATTTAGCATGTAGTGGGACTTGAGTCCCTAGGAAAAGTACTCAAAAACCTATTTTATGTTTCTCGTACCATTTCCCTTGATTTATTTTTAAAAGAACTGATCAGTCATCTACTGTCTATTTTTAAATGGAATTATATTTTCTTTGTTTTGAATGTACTTACCTCAAGGATTTAAATTTCAAACTCAATGACGTTTTACATTCCTAGACATGCATGCTAAGTAAGGACCTAGGTTAGAGACCGTTTCTTTTGGGTCGGGTCTTTACACGCTTGACCCAAAGAATCAAAATGAAACATTCTCGGGACGAACTTTAGGTTTTCAACGCATAAATCTATCCGAGTTTTTGGTTTTCCCCTACCGAAACATTGTGATGCAGCATTGGAATAGTTTACATTAAACGTTTATGCCAAATCTTTTAAAAAATCCGTCTAGGGACGAACTTTAGGATTTCAACGCATAAATCCTTCCGATAGTTTTGGTTTTACCTCGCGAAACATGGTGTTGCGACATTGGAATACTTTACATTGAACGTTGTTGCCAAAAACTCGTAACAAACACTCTTAGGACGAACTTTAGGTATTAAGCGCTGAAATCTATCCGAGTTTTTCGGTTAGGCTCCCGAAACATCGTAATGCAACATGGGAACATTTTCCATGAAACGTTTGACCCAAAGAATCGAAATGAAACATTCTCGGGACGAACTTTAGGTTTTCAACGCATAAATCTATCCGAGTTTTTTGGTTTCACCTCCCAAACATGGTGATGCGACATTGGAATAGTTTACATTGAAAGTTGTTGCCAAAAACTCAGTAACAAACACTCTTAGGACAAACTTTAGGTATTAGACAAAAAATCTATCCGAGTTTTTCAGTTTAGATCCCGAAACATCGTAATGGAACACGGGAACAATTTTGCATGAAACGTTTGCGCCAAAGAATCGAAATGAAACATTCTCGGGACGAACTTTAGGTTTTCAACGCATAAATCTATCCGAGTTTTTTGGTTTCACCTCCCGAAACATGGTGATGCGACATTGGAATAGTTTACATTGAACGTTGTTGCCAAAAACTCGTAACAAACACTCTTAGGACGAACTTTAGGTATTAAGCGCTGAAATCTATCCGAGTTTTTCGGTTAGGCTCCCGAAACATCGTAATGCAACATGGGAACATTTTCCATGATACGTTTGACCCAAAGAATCAAAATGAAACATTCTCGGGACGAACTTTAGGTTTTCAACGCATAAATCTATCCGAGTTTTTTGGTTTCACCTCCCGAAACATGGTGATGCGACATTGGAATAGTTTACATTGAACGTTGTTGCCAAAAACTCGTAACAAACACTCTTAGGACGAACTTTAGGTATTAAGCGCTTAAAATCTATCCGAGTTTTTCTGTTAGGGCTCCCGAAACATCGTAATGCAACATGGGAACATTTTCCATGATACATTTGACCCAAAGAATCAAAATGAAACATTCTCGGGACGAACTTTAGGTTTTCAACGCATAAATCTATCCGAGTTTTTTGGTTTCACCTCCCGAAACATGGTGATGCGACATTGGAATAACTTACATTGAACGTTGTTGCCAAAAACTCGTAACAAATACTCTTAGGACGAACTTTAGGTATTAGACACTCAAATCTATCCGAGTTTTTCAGTTTAGATCCCGAAACATCGTAATGGAACATGGGAAAATTTTGCATGAAACGTTTGCGCCAAAGAATCGAAAGAAACATTCTCGGGACGAACTTTAGGTTTTCAACGCATAAATCTATCCGAGTTTTTGGTTTCACCTCCCGAAACATGGTGATGCGACATTGGAATAGTTTACATTGAACGTTGTTGCCAAAAACTTGTAACAAACACTCTTAGGACGAACTTTAGGTATTAAGCGCTGAAATCTATCCGAGTTTTTCGGTTAGGCTCCCGAAACATCGTAATGCAACATGGGAACATTTTCCATGAAACGTTTGACCCAAAGAATCGAAATGAAACATTCTCGGGATGAACTTTAGGTTTTCAACGCATAAATCTATCCGAGTTTTTTGGTTTCACCTCCCGAAACATGGTGATGCGACATTGGAATAGTTTACATTGAACGTTGTTGCCAAAAACTCGTAACAAACACTCTTAGGACGAACTTTAGGTATTAGACATTGAAATCTATCCGAGTTTTTCAGTTTAGATCCCGAAACATCGTAATGGAACATGGGAACAATTTTGCATGAAACGTTTGCGCCAAAGAATCGAAAGAAACATTCTCGGGACGAACTTTAGGTTTTGAACGCATAAATCTATCCGAGTTTTTTGGTTTTCCCTACCGAAACATTGTGATGCTGCATTGGAATAGTTTACATTAAACGTTTATGCCAAATCTTTTAAAAAAACCGTCTAGGACGAACTTTAGGATTTCAACGCATAAATCCTTCCGATAGTTTTGGTTTTACCTCGCGAAACATGGTGATGCGACATTGGAATAGTTTACATTGAACGTTGTTGCCAAAAACTCGTAACAAACACTCTTAGGACGAACTTTAGGTATTAAGCGCTGAAATCTATCCGAGTTTTTCGGTTAGGCTCCCGAAACATCGTAATGCAACATGGGAACATTTTCCATGAAACGTTTGACCCAAAGAATCGAAATGAAACATTCTCGGGACGAACTTTAGGTTTTCAACGCATAAATCTATCCGAGTTTTTTGGTTTCACCTCCCGAAACATGGTGATGCGACATTGGAATAGCTTACATTGAACGTTGTTGCCAAAAACTCGTAACAAACACTCTTAGGACGAACTTTATGTATTAGACACTGAAATCTATCCGAGTTTTTCAGTTTAGATCCCGAAACATCGTAATTGAACATGGGAAAATTTTTGCATGAAACGTTTGCGCCAAAGAACCGAAAGAAACATTCTCGGGACGAACTTTAGGTTTTCAACGCATAAATCTATCCGAGTTTTTTGGTTTCACCTCCCGAAACATGGTGATGCGACATTGGAATAGTTTACATTGAACGTTGTTGCCAAAAACTCGTAACAAACACTCTTAGGACGAACTTTAGGTATTAAGCGACTGAAATCTATCCGAGTTTTTCGGTTAGGCTCCCGAAACATCGTAATGCAACATGGGAACATTTTCCATGATACGTTTGACCCAAAGAATCAAAATGAAACATTCTCGGGACGAACTTTAGGTTTTCATTGCATAAATCTATCCGAGTTTTTTGGTTTCACCTTCCGAAACATGGTGATGCGACATTGGAATAGTTTACATTGAACGTTGTTGCCAAAAACTCGTAACAAACACTCTTAGGACGAACTTTAGGTATTAGACACTGAAATCTATCCGAGTTTTTCAGTTTAGATCCCGAAACATCGTAATGGAACATGGGAACAATTTTGCATGAAACGTTTGCGCCAAAGAATCGAAAGAAACATTCTCGGGACGAACTTTAGGTTTTCAACGCATAAATCTATCCGAGTTTTTTGGTTTCACCTCCCGAAACATGGTGATGCGACATTGGAATAGTTTACATTGAACGTTGTTGCCAAAAACTCGTAACAAACACTCTTAGGACGAACTTTAGGTATTAAGCGCTGAAATCTATCCGAGTTTTTCGGTTAGGCTCCTGAAACATCGTAATGCAACATGGGAACATTTTCCATGATACGTTTGACCCAAAGAATAAAAATGAAACATTCTCGGGACGAACTTTAGGTTTTCAACGCATAAATCTATCCGAGTTTTTTGGTTTCACCTCCCGAAACATGGTGATGCGACATTGGAATAGTTTACATTGAACGTTGTTGCCAAAAACTCGTAACAAACACTCTTAGGACGAACTTTAGGTATTAGACACTGAAATCTATCCGAGTTTTTCAGTTTAGATCCCGAAACATCGTAATGGAACATGGGAACAATTTTGCATGAAACGTTTGCGCCAAAGAATCGAAAGAAACATTCTCGGGACGAACTTTAGGTTTTCAACGCATAAATCTATCCGAGTTTTTTGGTTTTCCCTACCGAAACATTGTGATGCAGCATTGGAATAGTTTACATTAAACGTTTATGCCAAATCTTTTAAAAAACCATCTAGGGACGAACTTTAGGATTTCAACGCATAAATCCTTCCGATAGTTTTGGTTTTACCTCGCGAAACATGGTGATGCGACATTGGAATAGTTTACATTGAACGTTGTTGCCAAAAACTCGTAACAAACACTCTTAGGACGAACTTTAGGTATTAAGCGCTGAAATCTATCCGAGTTTTTCGGTTAGGCTCCCGAAACATCGTAATGCAACATGGGAACATTTTCCATGAAACGTTTGACCCAAAGAACGAAATGAAACATTCTCGGGACGAACTTTAGGTTTTCAACGCATAAATCTATCCGAGTTTTTTTGGTTTTCCCTACCGAAACATTGTGATGCAGCATTGGAATAGTTTACATTAAACGTTTATGCCAAATCTTTTAAAAAAACCGTCTAGGGACGAACTTTAGGATTTCAACGCATAAATCCTTCCGATAGTTTTGGTTTTACCTCGCGAAACATGGTGATGCGACATTGGAATAGTTTACATTGAACGTTGTTGCCAAAAACTCGTAACAAACACTCTTAGGACGAACTTTAGGTATTAAACGGTGAAATCTATCCGAGTTTTTCGGTTAGGCTCCCGAAACATCGTAATGCAACATGGGAACATTTTCCATGAAACGTTTGACCCAAAGAATCGAAATGAAACATTCTCGGGACGAACTTTAGGTTTTCAACGCATAAATCTATCCGAGTTTTTTGGTTTTCCCTACCGAAACATTGTGATGCAGCATTGGAATAGTTTACATTAAACGTTTATGCCAAATCTTTTAAAAAAACCGTCTAGGGACGAACTTTAGGATTTCAACGCATAAATCCTTCCGATAGTTTTGGTTTTACCTCACGAAACATGGTGATGCGACATTGGAATTGTAAAGACTGACCCAAAAAGGGCACTAAATAGGCCTTTACCCCAATGCATGTATTAAAAGGAAAAGACATGATGAAAATAAAGTTTTGATTCCCATTAAATCAAAACATTCAAGATTCATTCGAACAATAAAGTCTACCAAACTGCTTCTCGTCTCCAAGCACTGTTTCACAGACAAATACATTTCCAACGATTTACTCTGATCGGAGATTTTATTAAAAACATTTAAAACATCCTCAAATTCAACAAAGCTGGAATCCACACATAATTGAGAAAAGTATCCTAGGGCTCAAGTGCCCGCTACATGCATTCGGGGAAAATAACGAAAAGAGTCATAACATAAGAAAAGTCGAGACGACAAAGAAGTTCCCATGATCACAGCTCCTCCTTCACCATCCCGCCTCGCGCCATGGTTACTCGAAAGATAAGTAAGGGTGAGTAACGAATTACTCAAGAAGAATCCCCAACCGGGTACAATACGATGCACATGGTCATCTAGATGAGTGTATGCAAGCTATGAATATAAACACGAATAGAGCACATAGCTTAAGTCCACACTTGGACCTCGGATGCCAACTCGGGGTCTTAGTCCTAATAATCCACACCACACAATACGCCCTATACGAGAACCAAGTCTCGGCCTCGGCTGCTTTTATCGTCGATACGAAAGGTGCACTAGCTCAAGATCCCGAGGAGCTCTCCGGTCGGCCGCAGTAATGAGCGTAAGCATGCACCGCGTGCTCTGCGCAGAACTATGGGGGTGCCGGGTCTAGTGGCAAGTCGCCCATGTCCATCCACCACGCCTAACTAAATCTCGGATCGGTGTCACCGACATAGGGGTGTGAGACACGGACACGTGAACTATGTCACCTGAACCACCGCACTGAGGCTAAGGAACCGGCGTGGTAGGCTTACACCGAAGCGGTCCTTGCCCTAACAGTGGCAATCAAGGGCTCTGGCCGAACACGCCGAGGACGTGCCGATCGATCGAGGACAAGGCAATGCCAAGTCATCATCCCGACCGTTGGGGCATTTAACGATCGCCACCCTCACCCAAGATTGCGGGGCCTACCGGTCGTTAGCTAAACCCTAACGGGGTCCGGGGACGGAGAACTGTCTCGACGTCCCCCGCCATGGATGCAAGATACTTTATGCATCGTGCCCGATGATGCTACCTACCTACACTTTAACCTATCATATCAATAACATACAATCCAATACAATCCAAAACGTGCTCAAATGATACAACGAACCTAGCATGGTACTACGAAGCAAGAACAGATATATGAGCATGCTAGAACGGAACAACCTAGCATGGGCTAACATGAGAGAACAACATACGAAGTCATGCTAGTCGAAATTGAGCAGAGCACCTAAACTATACATGCGATAATCACCAACAAACATACAAACAACAATCACATAGAACATCGCGAGGTCCACACAACTCCTGGTAAGAGATCCTTACACGCCGGAGGCAACTACACACAAAAAATCCTAAGCTGCGATCGATCCCGAGCCAACTAACGAGAACCTAACAAACACAATAATAATCACAATCCATAGGCCTAAACATAATAAAATAAACAAGGCTTGGCTCGGAGCAACTCACGCGCGCGCGGCCACGCGGACGAGGCGGGCAGACAAAGATGGCGAGGCTCTTCTTTGGCGCTGATGGGCGATGGGCGGCAGTAGGGTTTGGGCGCCAGGCGTTGATGGCGCGCGGGCGAGTGGCCGGCGCATGACGCAATACGCCCGACGCCTGGCGCAGCGCAAAGCTGAAGTGGAAGCCGACCGTGGACGGACACGCGTAGCTGCGCGCGCCGACGACGGGCGCGGCCGACGAAGCCTTGCGATCGACGCGCTGATTCTTCTGCCGGGGCTCGGCGGCGCGCATCTTTGCGATGCAGGCCGGCTCTGGCGTCTTTGGCCGCGAGCGAGGCTGCTCTGAGCGTCTCTGGCCTTGGCTGAGCGACGACAGTCGCTCGATGGCACTGCAGCGAGGCGATGGAGCCGGCGACTCGGGCGATCTGGGCTTCTTCTTTGGGCGATCTGGGCGGCTGGGCTTCTTCTTTGGCGAGATCTGGGCATCTTTGGGCACGACTGCTACAAACACACACACACACAAGCTCTTCTCCTTACCTTCGCCAACAAGAACACCCAATCGAGAAGATGAAAAGGATGAAGACTTACCCGGAATGATGATGAACGATCCAAGGGAGCTGCAAGGATGAAGAATCGGCAAGGAGAGCTTGGGAGAAAGCTTGGGCGGCCACAACTCTTTTGGAGAAGAAAACACAACAAACCTAATTTCTATTTCATTTAACCAAATGCACCAAACACCAAAGATCCAAGGTTAACTAAGATGTGATGCGAGAAGAGCAACAAGAGCACCTAATGGCTCAATTGGCACACATCTCTACAAGCTTCCCAGGGGAGACCCGGGTTCAAACCCATTGCAAAGACAAAATACCTTTAATTTTACTTTTGCATCTACCCATGCTCAAACCAAACCACAAAGCCTCAAAAACCTTCATAAAACCATCCAATAATTTTAGCAAATCGAAAAAAGACATAAACGCATCCCGACGGCCAGACCAAATTACTAAAATACCCCTAGGGCATACCGAAAGATCGGGACGAAACTCGGGGCCATTACGAGAATAGTTTACATTGAATGTTGTTGCCAAAAACTCGTAACAAACACTCTTAGGACGAACTTTAGGTATTAAACGGTGAAATCTATCCGAGTTTTTCGGTTAGGCTCCCGAAACATCGTAATGGAACATGGGAACATTTTCCATGAAACGTTTGACCCAAAGAATCGAAATGAAACATTCTCGGGACGAACTTTAGGTTTTCAACGCATAAATCTATCCGAGTTTTTTGGTTTTCCCTACCGAAACATTGTGATGCAGCATTGGAATAGTTTACATTAAACGTTTATGCCAAATCTTTTAAAAAATCCGTCTAGGGACGAACTTTAGGATTTCAACGGATAAATCTTTCCGATAGTTTTGGTTTTACCTCGCGAAACATGGTGTTGCGACATTGGAATACTTTACATTGAACGTTGTTGCCAAAAACTCGTAACAAACACTCTTAGGACGAACTTTAGGTATTAAGCGCTGAAATCTATCCGAGTTTTTCGGTTAGGCTCCCGAAACATCGTAATGCAACATGGGAACATTTTCCATGAAACGTTTGACCCAAAGAATAGAAATGAAACATTCTCGGGACGAACTTTAGGTTTTCAACGCATAAATCTATCCGAGTTTTTTGGTTTCACCTCCCGAAACATGGTGATGCGACATTGGAATAGTTTACATTGAAAGTTGTTGCCAAAAACTCGTAACAAACACTCTTAGGACAAACTTTAGGTATTAGACACTGAAATCTATCCAAGTTTTTCAGTTTAGATCCCGAAACATTGTAATGGAACATGGGAACAATTTTGCATGAAACGTTTGCGCCAAAGAATCGAAAGAAACATTCTCGGGACGAACTTTAGGTTTTCAACGCATAAATCTATCCGAGTTTTTTGGTTTCACCTCCCGAAACATGGTGATGCGACATTGGAATAGTTTACATTGAACGTTGTTGCCAAAAACTCGTAACAAACACTCTTAGGACGAACTTTAGGTATTAAGCGCTGAAATCTATCCGAGTTTTTCGGTTAGGCTCCCGAAACATCGTAATGCAACATGGGAACATTTTCCATGATACGTTTGACCCAAAGAATCAAAATGAAACATTCTCGGGACGAACTTTAGGTTTTCAACGCATAAATCTATCCGAGTTTTTTGGTTTCACCTCCCGAAACATGGTGATGCGACATTGGAATAGTTTACATTGAACGTTGTTGCCAAAAACTCAGAACAAACACTCTTAGGACGAACTTTAGGTATTAAGCTACTGAAATCTATCCGAGTTTTTCGGTTAGGCTCCCGAAACATCGTAATGCAACATGGGAACATTTTCCATGAAACATTTGACCCAAAGAATCAAAATGAAACATTCTCGGGACGAACTTTAGGTTTTCAACGCATAAATCTATCCGAGTTTTTGGTTTCACCTCCCGAAACATGGTGATGCGACATTGGAATAACTTACATTGAACGTTGTTGCCAAAAACTCGTAACAAATACTCTTAGGACGAACTTTAGGTATTAGACACTGAAATCTATCCGAGTTTTTCAGTTTAGATCCCGAAACATCGTAATGGAACATGGGAAAAATTTTGCATGAAACGTTTGCGCCAAAGAATCGAAAGAAACATTCTCGGGACGAACTTTAGGTTTTCAACGCATAAATCTATCCGAGTTTTTTGGTTTCACCTCCCGAAACATGGTGATGCGACATTGGAATAGTTTACATTGAACGTTGTTGCCAAAAACTCGTAACAAACACTCTTAGGACGAACTTTAGGTATTAAACGCTGAAATCTATCCGAGTTTTTCGGTTAGGCTCCCGAAACATCGTAATGCAACATGGGAACATTTTCCATGAAACGTTTGACCCAAAGAATCAAAATGAAACATTCTCGGGATGAACTTTAGGTTTTCAACGCATAAATCTATCCGAGTTTTTTGGTTTCACCTTCCGAAACATGGTGATGCGACATTGGAATAGTTTACATTGAACGTTGTTGCCAAAAACTCGTAACAAACACTCTTAGGACGAACTTTAGGTATTAGACACTGAAATCTATCCGAGTTTTTCAGTTTAGATCCCGAAACATCGTAATGGAACATGGGAACAATTTTGCATGAAACGTTTGCGCCAAAGAATCGAAAGAAACATTCTCGGGACGAACTTTAGGTTTTCAACGCATAAATCTATCCGAGTTTTTTGGTTTTCCTACCGAAACATTGTGATGCTGCATTGGAATAGTTTACATTAAACGTTTATGCCAAATCTTTTAAAAAAACCGTCTAGGGACGAACTTTAGGATTTCAACGCATAAATCCTTCCGATAGTTTTGGTTTTACCTCGCGAAACATGGTGATGCGACATTGGAATAGTTTACATTGAACGTTGTTGCCAAAAACTCGTAACAAACACTCTTAGGACGAACTTTAGGTATTAAGCGCTGAAATCTATCCGAGTTTTTCGGTTAGGCTCCCGAAACATCGTAATGCAACATGGGAACATTTTCCATGAAACGTTTGACCCAAAGAATCGAAATGAAACATTCTCGGGACGAACTTTAGGTTTTCAACGCATAAATCTATCCGAGTTTTTTGGTTTCACCTCCCGAAACATGGTGATGCGACATTGGAATAGTTTACATTGAACGTTGTTGCCAAAAACTCGTAAATAAACACTCTTAGGACGAACTTTATGTATTAGACATCAAATCTATCCGAGTTTTTCAGTTTAGATCCCAAACATCGTAATTGAACATGGGAAAATTTTTGCATGAAACGCTTGCGCCAAAAGAACCGAAAGAAACATTCTCGGACGAACTTTAGGTTTTCAACGCATAAATCTATCCGAGTTTTTTGGTTTCACCTCCCGAAACATGGTGATGCGACATTGGAATAGTTTACATTGAACGTTGTTGCCAAAAACTCGTAACAAACACTCTTAGGACGAACTTTAGGTATTAAGCGCTGAAATCTATCCGAGTTTTTCGGTTAGGCTCCCAAACATCGTAATGCAACATGGGAACATATTCCATGATACGTTTGACCCAAAGAATCAAAATGAAACATTCTCGGGACGAACTTTAGGTTTTCATTGCATAAATCTATCCGAGTTTTTTGTTTCACCTTCCAAACATGGTGATGCGACATTGGAATAGTTTACATTGAACGTTGTTGCCAAAAACTCGAACAAACACTCTTAGGACGAACTTTAGGTATTAGACACTCAAAATCTATCCGAGTTTTTTCAGTTTAGATCCCAAACATCGTAATGGAACATGGGAACAATTTTGCATGAAACGCTTGCGCCAAAGAATCGAAAGAAACATTCTCGGACGAACTTTAGGTTTTCAACGCATAAATCTATCCGAGTTTTTTGGTTTCACCTCCGAAACATAGTGATGCGACATTGGAATAGTTTACATTGAACGTTGTTGCCAAAACTCGTAACAAAACACTCTTAGGACGAACTTTAGGTATTAAGCGCTGAAATCTATCCGAGTTTTTCTGTTAGGCTCCCAAACATCGTAATGCAACATGGGAACATTTTCCATGATACGCTTGACCCAAAGAATAAAAATGAAACATTCTCGGGACGAACTTTAGGTTTTCAACGCATAAATCTATCCGAGTTTTTGGTTTCACCTCCCGAAACATGGTGATGCGACATTGGAATAGTTTACATTGAACGTTGTTGCCAAAAACTCGTAATAAACACTCTTAGGACGAACTTTAGGTATTAGACATTAAATCTATCCGAGTTTTTCAGTTTAGATCCCAAACATCGTAATGGAACATGGGAACAATTTTGCATGAAACGCTTTGCGCCAAAGAATCGAAAGAAACATTCTCGGACGAACTTTAGGTTTCCAACGCATAAATCTATCCGAGTTTTTTGCTTTTCCCTACCGAAACATTGTGATGCAGCATTGGAAAAGTTTACATTAAACGTTTATGCCAAATCTTTTAAAAATCCATCTAGGGACGAACTTTAGGATTTCAACGCATAAATCCTTCCGATAGTTTTGGTTTTACCTCGCGAAACATGGTGATGCGACATTGGAATAGTTTACATTGAACGTTGTTGCCAAAAACTCGTAACAAACACTCTTAGGACGAACTTTAGGTATTAAGCGCTGAAATCTATCCGAGTTTTTCGGTTAGGCTCCCGAAACATCGTAATGCAACATGGGAACATTTTCCATGAAACGTTTGACCCAAAGAACGAAATGAAACATTCTCGGGACGAACTTTAGGTTTTCAACGCATAAATCTATCCGAGTTTTTTGGTTTTCCCTACAGAAACATTGTGATGCAGCATTGGAATAGTTTACATTAAACGTTTATGCCAAATCTTTTAAAAAATCCGTCTAGGGACGAACTTTAGGATTTCAACGCATAAATCCTTCCGATAGTTTTGTTTTTACCTCGCGAAACATGGTGATGCGACATTGGAATAGTTTACATTGAATGTTGTTGCCAAAAACTCGTAACAAACACTCTTAGGACGAACTTTAGGTATTAAACGGTGAAATCTATCCGAGTTTTTCGGTTAGGCTCCCGAAACATCGTAATGCAACATGGGAACATTTTCCATGAAACGTTTGACCCAAAGAATCGAAATGAAACATTCTCGGGACGAACTTTAGGTTTTCAATGCATAAATCTATCCGAGTTTTTTGGTTTTCCCTACCGAAACATTGTGATGCAGATTGGAATAGTTTACATTAAACGTTTATGCCAAATCTTTTAAAAATCCGTCTAGGGACGAACTTTAGGATTTCAACGGATAAATCTTTCCGATAGTTTTGGTTTTACCTCGCGAAACATGGTGATGCGACATTGGAATTGTAAAGACTCGACCCAAAAAGGGCACTAAATAGGCCTTTACCCCAATGCATGTATTAAAAGGAAAAGACATGATGAAAATAAAGTTTTGATTCCCATTAAATCAAAACATTCAAGATTCATTCGAACAATAAAGTCTACCAAAACACATTTCTGTCTCCAAGCACTGTTTCACGCAGACAAATACATTTCCAACGAGTTTACTCGATCGTGAGATTTTATTAAAAACATTTAAAACATCCTCAAATTCAACAAAGCCGGAATCCACACATAATTCGAAAAAGTATCCTAGGGGCTCGTGCTGCCACATGCATTCGGGGAAAAATAACGAAAAGAGTCATAACATAAGAAAAGTCGAGACGACAAAGAAGTTCCCATGATCACAGCTCCTCCTTCACCATCATCCTCGCCTCGCGCCATGGTTACCCAAAGATAAGTAAGGGTGAGTAACGAATTACTCAAGAAGAATCCCCAACCGGGTACAATACGATGCACATGGTCATCTAGATGAGTGTATGCAAGCTATGAATATAAACACGTAATAGAGCACATAGCTTAAGTCCACACTTGGACCTCGGATGCCAACTCGTGGTCTTAGTCCGGAATAATCCACACCACACAATACGCCCTATACGAGAACCAAGTCTCGGCCTCGGCTGTTTCTTTACTCGATACGAAAGGTGCACTAGCTCAAGATCCCGAGGAGCTCTCCTGGTGTATTTGAATGAGCGTAAGCATGCACCGCGTGCTACTGCGGACTATGAAGTGCCGGGTCTAGTGGCAAGTCGCCCATGTCGATCCACCACGCCTAACTAAATCTCTGGATCGGTGTCACCGACATAGGGGTGTGAGACACGGACACGTGAACTATGTCGGCACCAACCACCGCACTGAGGCTAAGGAACCGGCCGTGGTAGGCTTACACCGTGAAGCGGTCCTTGCCCTAACAGTGGCAATCAAGGGCTACGGCGAACACGCCGAGGACGTGCCGATCGTCGGGACAAGGCAATGCCAAGTCATCATCCCGACCGTTGGGGCATTTAACGATCGCCCACCCTCACCCAAGATTGCGGGGCCTACCGGTCGGGTTAGCTAAACCCTAACGGGGTCCGGGGACGGAGAACTGCTCGACGCCCCCGCCATGGATGCAAGATACTTTATGCATCGAGCCCGGATGATGCTACCTACCTACACTTTAACCTATCATATCAATAACATACAATCCAATACAATCCAAAACGTGCTCAACAGATACAACGAACCTAGCATGGTACTACGAAGCAAGAATAGATATGAGCATGCTAGAACGGAACAACCTAGCATGGGCTAACATGAGAGAACAACATACGAAGTCATGCTAGTCGAGAATTGAATGAGCACCTAAACTATACATGCTGATAATCACCAACAAACATACAAACAACAATCACATAGAACATCGCAGGTCCACACAACTCCGGTAAGAGATCCTTACCGCCGGGAGGCAACTACACACAAAAATCCTAAGCCGCGATCGATCCCGGAGCCAGCTAACGAGAACCTAACAAACACAATAATAATCACAATCCATAGGCCTAAACATAATAAAATAAACAAGGCTTGGCTCTCGAGCAACTCAACTCACGCGCGGCGCGACACGCTGACGGGCGTGATAAAGATGGCGAGGCTGCCATTGGCTGGCGCTGGCGGGCGCTGGCGGGCGGTAGGGCAGGCGCTGGCGCACAGCGCAGGGCGGCGAGCTGGCGCTGACGCGCGCGACAGCCGGCCGGCGCAGCGCACGGCGCGCGACAAATCGAAGCGACGGACACGCGCGGCGCTGGCTGCTGCGACGACGGGCGCTGGCGGACGACGAGCGTCTCGACGCGCGATCTCTTCTTCTGCAGGGGCTCGGCAGGCGCGCATCTTTGGCCGCGATAGGGGCTGTCTGGCGTCTCATTGGCCGCGACAGGGGCTGTCTCGAAAGCGTCTCGCTGGCCGCTGAGCGACAGTGCTCGATGGCACTGCAGGGGCGATGGAGCTGGCGACTCGGGCGATCTGGGCTTGCCGGGCGACGATCTGGGCGGCTGGGCTTTGCTCTTGGCAGATCTGGGCATGCTTTGGGCGACTGCTACAAACACACACACACACAAGCTCTTCTCCTTACCTTCGGCCAACAAGAACACCCAATCGAGAAGATGAAAAGGATGAAGACTTACCCTTAATGATGATGAACGATCCAAGGGAGTCTGCAAGGATGAAGAATCGGCAAGGAGAGCTTGGGAGAAAGCTTGGGCGCCCACAACTCTTTTGGAGAAGAAAACACAACAAACCTAATTTCTATTTCATTTAACCAAATGCACCAAACACCAAAGATCCAAGGTTAACTAAGATGTGATGCGTAAGAGCAACAAGAGCACCTAATGGCTCAATTGGCACACATCTCTACAAGCTTCCTGGAGAGACCGGGTTCAAACCCCTACTGCAAAGACAAATACCTTTAATTTTACTTTTGCATCTACCCATGCTCAAACCAAACCACAAAGCCTCAAAACCTTCATAAAACCATCCAATAATTTTAGCAATCGAAAAATATATAAACGGCCTGACGGCCCGACCAAATTACTAAAATACCCCTAGGGCATACCTGAAGATCGGGACGAAAACTCGGGCCGTTATAATATTCCTCCTTTTTATGACTTTCGTCCTCGAAAGTCCTTAAGATCAAAACAAAGACAGATACTGCAATCTCATCCCGCCTTCCCGCTCACAAGCGACCTCCTCTCGAACTCTAACACTCCCACCGAACTTTTACCAAACGGATCTCACGATTATGCAACGTCTTCGACTCAAAGACCGTAATACTCACAGCTTCCCTTGAAGCTCAAACCTCAATCACCGCAAAGGCTCAAAGTCCACAATGAGCAATGGGTCCGACACATCTTGCCTCAACCGATACATGAGAACACCGCACACGGTGACAATGACAGAAAAAGCTAACCAATATGCCACTCTGTCAATCCTCTCGAGAATCTCAAATGGTCCAACAACGGAGACTCCACTTCTCCCGCTTACAAAACCTCAACACAACTCACAACGGCACAACCTTAAAAGCACGCATGCCCAACCTCAAACTCTAAAACTCGACGCTAACATCGGCGAAACTTTCATGCCTCGCTCTGAAGCTAACCACAAACGAGCTCAACCTCCTCGTGACAACACCTCCTCGGTCAATCTGCAGCAACACAGACCCAAAACAACACCGACGGCCACCAACCTTTTCTCTCACGGACTAGAGACTCGCAACACTTACCATACAATGCCTCAATGGAACCACAAGAATCGATCACGAATCGCTACCCAAGGCAACCTCCTAAAACCACACCGGTCTCCTGCGCCGCCTAATCACGGAAACACCAACTCGCAACAAGCTCAAGGATCCGCCTCACTCCTCCCAAAAGACCATCGGACAAGAAGGGTGAAAACACTACTGAAACCGCACTCACTCATAAGCCTCTAAGAACACTCTCTGAACCACGGTTCGCCCACGCACCGCCTAGAATAAACCTTTGTTGCCACACCCTAATGGCAACATCTCCAACTCAAATCCGACATGCCTCTACTCCATAGAAATGGCATCTCAGCACACCAACCGAGGTGCGAGCTCTAGCTCATCAAGTCAATACTCTAAAAATCCGAACTCACACAACAACCTCAACTAGCCGACAGCTCCCACACGGAAACTTACAATCCAACAACTTGAGTGCTACGAACTAGGAAGCTCAAACAACTACAAATGCATAGCTATGCCAATCCACTCATCTCTAGCTCGACTCAAATCACTAGTGGGCAAGACAACTTGCAAACAACCAGGCCCAGAGGGCTCCATCCACTAAACTTACCTCCATGCAAACAACGGAACAAAGCTCGCCTCAAATATGAAACACATCTCACCACCCAAACGATAACACATACAGAGCTTAACCCTCAAGCTTAGGCTTAATGCACCTTCCCACCAAACTTCATAACGGAACTCCACTACACCGGTCAACACCAACTACCAAGAACAAGAATACCAACAATGGTCGGGCAGAGTGCAAGCTACACTAGCCAACAAGGATCCTCAATAAGTCCAGCACCCTAATCCAAACACAAAAGGTGCAACCTCATCCACAATCAAACAAAGGGGCCTTCAACTACAAAGGTGCAACACTTCCAAGCCAACACTCAAAACCTTAACCAACTAGGCCAAACACTCATAGGAGGCGAGAATAACCCCATCGCAACTTCCAAAGACACCACTCACGAGTCCGCTTAACTAGACCAACAACCGCTTCCAAGCGACCAACAAACTTTTCCTCCTACTAGCACCACTACCACCAATTCCAAGACCAAGGAATAACCTAACAACTCCCAAGGAGAAACAGTCCTTACAAGCAGACATCGGAAGGACAGAGCTTCATAACCGCTCATTTGCCTTGCTCACCTAGGCACAACATCCAACTCTCCCAGAGGCAACAACAAGGGGTCCACCACAGATCGGACCGCCAACCACTGCAAGAGAAGACTCACCCCAAAACAACAAATAAGGGCACTCTCAAACTCGGGAACAGGAGAGACATCCTACAGGGGCAAACCACTTACCCACGAACAAGGCTAACTCCTTGGCAACTCGAAACCACACCTTGGCCAACATCAAGCACCAACTTGCACCACACCGGAACCAAATCCGGACTCTACTCCAAACAAACTCGCTTGTTAGCCTACCAAAATCGCAAAGAACTCACCCGAGGCTACAAACTACCCGACTGCGGCTTGCCAACTAAACTCACTACACCGGTCCGACCGAGCTCGTGAGGCTCTCCACAACTAGGGTTCTTCGCAACCCTCGACACACACTGTCGCCTAACGGTCTAACAACCAACTACCCGAACAAACAACTCCTTTTCCCAAAGATCACAACCACAACCCGGCCTGCTCCAAACCTCGAAACCAAAAAGACCGTAAACGCTTGAATGTGTCATCCTCCTACTCAAAGCATCGGCCACAATGTAGCTTCCACCTAGGGTAAGGATTCCGAGCAACACCCTTAGCAACTACGGTCGGGAACTACGCGGCTTCACTACATCCACCATTCGTTCAAAGCACCATCCAAACACCAACCATGAACACAAGAGGTTCCACCAACCAAGCTTAGGGTCAACTTAACAAACTTGCCTAGGCAACAACCCAACTACGAGCACGGTATCCTTACAACCTCAACTAAAGCCTTACAACAACCACCGAGTCCAACTTCTCCGTGAACCGAGCACCGCTTCTCAATGCAATCCCTACATGGTTCTCGGAACTCTCGCCACCGTAACGAACTACACGAACACACTTGTGTGCACAACTCTCAACCTTCCTTCGTGAGATCCAAGACTAACAGTGCTTTCCAAAAGGCAACACTAACTTCTCGCAGGATACAATCAACCAAAGGAACACCAAAAGTTCCATCTCCACACGATACTCGAAAGGGCAACCTTGCTCTGCTAAAACATAACGATGCCAAACCGAACTTACTTTATACCAAGACTCTACCAAGTGCGCTTACACATAAGGCGTCCTACTCATCTCATAGGCATCCAACTCATCTCATAAGCATCCAACTCATCTCGAGAGCATCCAACTCATCTCACGGGCATCCAACTCATGGTTCCCCCATTGGACCGAACACGCATCTACAATGCTCATTCAACTCGTGTTTAGGCACCCGAAGGTAGTGGACCGCACTACCAACCACAAAGATCTCTTGGCCTTAGCACTAGCGTGAGACTCACACGCACTAACACTTACCACCGCCAACCTCCGACTTACTCGACCCCCAAGAACACCGGGAAGAGGCTCCAGCTCCTCTCGAACATCCTTTCACTTGTGGTCCTTCAACTACCACCGAACTAGCCTCTTGCACGACCTAAACAAGTGCATTTTCCATAAATGGATCCAATGGCTAAAGAAGTGTGTTTGAACTCCTGACGGCATAGAACCATCTACTATGCCAAGCCAAACTCAAGCTGAAACTGACTTAGTGCCAAAGTGGCACACCAACCAACGCACCTCAAGTGCTACTACTACCAAATCCACACCGAGGAAGTCGGGTCATTAAACAACAAAGAGGCTCGCAAGGGGGCAAAGATGACCCTTCATCCGCCTCAAGCCACTAACACGGCAACTTGCCAAACAATCGGGCGATGGTGGAGACTCGCTAGACCACCTCTCACAAGGGATTTCCACCACCATCCGATGAACCAAATAAAGACAGAACGGCACACACCTCGGCCTTTGAATGCAGCGGCATCCCACACATGGATGCTAAACTCAAACTCGCCAACTACTTTACTACTATCGGTGAGGACTTACTAAAACATCGAGCTCTCTGAGGCATCCATTTGCCAACCCGGGCGTCTCCAACAACGCCAAAAACTCATCCGAATAAACTCACGATCATGCCCTCCCGAGAACCTCCGGGCTACAAGAGCTACTGGGGAAAAATGTTGAAACAGACTCACACCGGGCTAATCGTGCCCGGGACTCCTCACTACGCGCTACAAATCGCGCTGGGTCTCCGCTCTCGATAGCTAAAGACTCGCCATCGATCTCTCATGGCCGGAGCACACTCTACTCAAGGAGTCTCACTCGAGGCGCCGCTAGCCTCTACCCCCTCCTCTAGGCAACTCAATCGCCGGGGCCAAATCGCATGCGGGCCTAACAACCTCCCGGACGCGCCTCAACATCAACACGATCGTCCAACTCCTCGCCGGACATGCCAAGCGCCACGCTCCTCTCGGGTGCGATCAACATACCGCGATCGCACGAAGCACCACCACCCTCTCACTAGGGGAAAAGCGAAAGAATCGGGCCACAAATGGCCAACGGAGTCTAAGCTCTACCTCCTCTCGAACGATGTCCCGGGGCATCCGAATCTATCCGGATACCTCAACAAGTCGCTAAACAAATCGCTGCAAGATGCGGAAAGTTGGCATGATGGCTCACTAAGCCCAAACCAACAACGAGTCGTAACTCGCTTCGCCACCGCTCCACAACACTACACAAGGCATACACTAGATGAAAGGTATTGTAAATTCTTAACCCTTTTCAAAAAAACGAGAACTTAGGCGTGCACGATGACCATCGCCGGAGTCTTTGTGATCATGGGAAAGACGACCTACAACAAAAAGGTCGGTCTACAAAGTCTATGACTCGAGCTCGATACCAATCAGAAAGACTCGACCCAAAAAGGGCACTAAATAGGCCTTTACCCCAATGCATGTATTAAAAGGAAAAGACATGATGAAAATAAAGTTTTGATTCCCATTAAATCAAAACATTCAAGATTCATTCGTAACAATAAAGTCTACTCAAACTGCTCTCTGTCTCCAAGCACTGCTTTCACAGAGACAAATACATTTCCAACAGCTTTACTCGATCGAGATTTTATTAAAAACATTTAAAACATCCTCAAATTCAACAAAGTGGAATCCACACATAATTCGTAAAAGTATCCTAGGGCTCGTGTCTTGCCACATGCATCGTCGGGGAAAATAACGAAAAGAGTCATAACATAAGAAAAGTCGAGACGCACGCCAAGTTCCCATGATCACAGCTCCTCCTTCACCATCCTCGCCTCGCGCCATGGTTACTGAAAGATAAGTAAGGGTGAGTAACGAATTACTCAAGAAGAATCCCCAACCGGGGTACAATACGATGCACATGGTCATCTAGATGAGTGTATGCAAGCTATGAATATAAACACGTAATAGAGCACATAGCTTAAGTCCACACTTGGACCTCGGATGCCAACTCGTGGTCTTAGTCCTAATAATCCACACCACACAATACGCCCTATACGAGAACCAAGTCTCGGCCTCGGCTGCTGCATCGCCGATACGAAAGGTGCACTAGCTCAAGATCCCGAGGAGCTCTCCGGTCGGCGCCAGAATGAGCGTAAGCATGCACCGCGTGCTCTTCGCAGACTATGGGGTGTGCCGGTCTAGTGGCAAGTTGCCCATGTCCATCCACCACGCCTAACTAAATCTCTCGGATCGGTGTCACCGACATAGGGGTGTGAGACCGGACACGTGAACTATGTCACCAACCACCGCACCGAGGCTAAGGAACCGGGCCGTGGTAGGCTTACACCAGAAGCGGTCCTTGCCCTAACAGTGGCAATCAAGGGCTACGGCCGAACACGCCGAGGACGTGCCGATCGCCGAGGACAAGGCAATGCCAAGTCATCATCCCGACCGCTGGGGCATTTAATATCGCCACCCTCACCCAAGATTGCGTGGCCTACCGGTCGGGTTAGCTAAACCCTAACGGGGTCTAGGGACGGAGAACTGCTCGACGTCCCGCCATGGATGCAAGATACTTTATGCATCGGCCCTGATGATGCTACCTACCTACACTTTAACCTATCATATCAATAACATACAATCCAATACAATCCAAAACGTGCTCAACAGATACAACGAACCTAGCATGGTACTACGAAGCAAGAATAGATATGAGCATGCTAGAACGGAACAACCTAGCATGGGCTAACATGAGAGAACAACATACGAAAGTCATGCTAGTCGAGGAATTCAACAGAGCACCTAAACTATACATGCTGATAATCACCAACAAACATACAAACAACAATCACATAGAACATCGCAGGTCCACACAACTCCGGTAAAGAGATCCTTACACCGGCCGGAGGCAACTACACACAAAAATCCTAAGTCGCGATCGATCCCGAGCCAGCTAACGAGAACCTAACAAACACAATAATAATCACAATCCATAGGCCTAAACATAATAAAATAAACAAGGCTTGGCTCGAGCAACTCACGCGCGCGCGGGCCGACACGCTGACGGGCGATAAAGATGGCGAGGCCGCCTTCCGCTGGGCGATGGCGATGGGCGCGGGCGGTAGGGCCGGGCGTTGGGCGCGCGACAGCGCAGTGGGCGGCAGAGCTGGCGCACGCGCTTGCGCGACGGCCGGGCCGGGCGCAGCGCACGGGCGCGATAAGCCGGAAGTGGACGGACACGCGCTGGCGCGCTGCGACGACGGGCGCGCTGGCCGACGACGCAGCGCTCGACGCGCTGATTCGCCGCCGCAGGCTCGGCAGGCGATCTGCTGGCCGCGATGGGGCTGTCTCGGGCGTCTCACTTGGCCGCGATGGCTGCTCGAGCGTCGCTGGCCGCCGAAAGCGACAGTCCGCTTTCGATGGCACTGCGCAGGGCGATGGAGCTGGGCGACTCGGCGATCTGGGCTTGCTTCTTTGCGATCCGGGCGGCTCGGGCTTGTTCTTTGGCAGATCTGGGCATGCTGGCGACTGCTACACAAACACACACACACACAAGCTCTTCTCCTTACCTTCTCCCAACAAGAACACCCAATCGAGAAGATGAAAAGGATGAAGACTTACCCGAATGATGATGAACGATCCAAGGGAGCTGCAAGGATGAAGAATCGGCAAGGAGAGCTTGGGAGAAAGCTTGGGCGGCCACAACTCTTTTGGAGAAGAAAACACAACAAACCTAATTTCTATTTCATTTAACCAAATGCACCAAACACCAAAGATCCAAGGTTAACTAAGATGTGATGCAGAAAGAGCAACAAGAGCACCTAATGGCTCAATTGGCACACATCTCTACAAGCTTCCCAGAGACCCGGTTCAAACCCCTACTGCAAAGACAAATACCTTTAATTTTACTTTTGCATCTACCCATGCTCAAACCAAACCACAAAGCCTCAAAACCTTCATAAAACCATCCAATAATTTTAGCAACCGAAAAATATATAACGGCCCCCGACGGCCCGACTTAAATTACTAAAATACCCTAGGGCATACCCTGAAGATCGGGGACGAAAACTGGGCCGTTACATGAGAATAGTTTACATTGAATGTTGTTGCCAAAAACTCGTAACAAACACTCTTAGGACGAACTTTAGGTATTAAACGGTGAAATCTATCCGAGTTTTTCGGTTAGGCTCCCGAAACATCGTAATGGAACATGGGAACATTTTCCATGAAACGTTTGACCCAAAGAATCGAAATGAAACATTCTCGGGACGAACTTTAGGTTTTCAACGCATAAATCTATCCGAGTTTTTTGGTTTTCCCTACCGAAACATTGTGATGCAAAGCATTGGAATAGTTTACATTAAACGTTTATGCCAAATCTTTTAAAAATACCGTCTAGGGACGAACTTTAGGATTTCAACGGATAAATCTTTCCGATAGTTTTGGTTTTACTCGCGAAACATGGTGTTGCGACATTGGAATACTTTACATTGAACGTTGTTGCCAAAAACTCGTAAATAAACACTCTTAGGACGAACTTTAGGTATTAAGCTACCAAATCTATCCGAGTTTTTCGTTTAGGCTCCCGAAACATCGTAATGCAACATGGAAACATTTTCCATGAAACGCTTGACCCAAAGAATAGAAATGAAACATTCTCGACGAACTTTAGGTTTTCAACGCATAAATCTATCCGAGTTTTTTGGTTTCACCTCCCAAACATGGTGATGCGACATTGGAATAGTTTACATTGAAAGTTGTTGCCAAAAACTCGTAATAAACACTCTTAGGACAAACTTTAGGTATTAGACACTCAAATCTATCCAAGTTTTTCACTTTAGATCCCAAACATTGTAATGGAACATGGGAACAATTTTGCATGAAACGCTTTGCGCCAAAGAATCGAAAGAAACATTCTCGGACGAACTTTAGGTTTTCAACGCATAAATCTATCCGAGTTTTTGGTTTCACCTCCCAAACATGGTGATGCGACATTGGAATAGTTTACATTGAACGTTGTTGCCAAAAACTCGTAACAAACACTCTTAGGACGAACTTTAGGTATTAAGCTACTGAAATCTATCCGAGTTTTTCTGCTAGGCTCCCGAAACATCGTAATGCAACATGGGAACATTTTCCATGATACGCTTGACCCAAAGAATCAAAATGAAACATTCTCGAGACGAACTTTAGGTTTTCAACGCATAAATCTATCCGAGTTTTTGGTTTCACCTCCAAACATGGTGATGCGACATTGGAATAGTTTACATTGAACGTTGTTGCCAAAAACTCGTAATAAACACTCTTAGGACGAACTTTAGGTATTAAGCTACTGAAATCTATCCGAGTTTTTCTGGTTAGGCTCCCAAATATCGTAATGCAACATGGGAACATTTTCCATGATACATTTGACCCAAAGAATCAAAAAGAAACATTCTCGACGAACTTTAGGTTTTCAACGCATAAATCTATCCGAGTTTTTTGGTTTCACCTCCCAAACATGGTGATGCGACATTGGAATAGTTTACATTGAACGTTGTTGCCAAAAACTCGTGAATAAACACTCTTAGGACGAACTTTAGGTATTAAGCGGCCAAATCTATCCGAGTTTTTCGGTTAGGCTCCCGAAACATCGTAATGCAACATGGGAACATTTTCCATGATACGCTTGACCCAAAGAATCAAAATGAAACATTCTCGGGGACGAACTTTAGGTTTTCATTGCATAAATCTATCCGAGTTTTTTGTTTCACCTTCCAAACATGGTGATGCGACATTGGAATAGTTTACATTGAACGTTGTTGCCAAAAACTCGTAATAAACACTCTTAGGACGAACTTTAGGTATTAGAAATCGAAATCTATCCGAGTTTTTCAGTTTAGATCCCGAAACATCGTAATGGAACATGGGAACAATTTTGCATGAAACGCTTGCGCCAAAGAATCGAAAGAAACATTCTCGGGACGAACTTTAGGTTTTCAACGCATAAATCTATCCGAGTTTTTGGTTTCACCTCCCAAACATGGTGATGCGACATTGGAATAGTTTACATTGAACGTTGTTGCCAAAAACTCGTAACAAACACTCTTAGGACGAACTTTAGGTATTAAGCTACTAAATCTATCCGAGTTTTCTGCTTAGGCTCCCAAACATCGTAAATGCAACATGGTAACATTTTCCATGATACGCTTGACCCAAAGAATCAAAATGAAACATTCTCGGGATGAACTTTAGGTTTTCAACGCATAAATCTATCCGAGTTTTTTGGTTTCACCTTCCAAACATGGTGATGCGACATTGGAATAGTTTACATTGAACGTTGATGCCAAA